>CAUDMG010002665.1:255000-275000 GCA_958450375.1 Homarus gammarus | reverse complement strand
CTTGGTCACTGTTGCGCTCGTCTTCCGCCTTCCTCCATCATTCTGTCTCCAGGTGCTGCGCTGATTGATGTACACTGAACGCACTACAACTTATCAATTATTTTATTTTGTCAATAAATTCCATAGTGCATATTCAGACAATATTACCTTGTATCTGTTAAGACGTTTTTTAGTGGATTCTTTCGTGGAATTAACACCAACTGAGATCACCTGAAGATTAATCAACCAGTTAATTTTACCTGCTAATTAGACACCCTAAGGTTAGATTAGGTAAGTTCAGGTAAAATTAGGTTAAGTTAGCATTAGAGTGGTTAATCTTGAGGTGAATTAAGCTGGGGGCTTAGCTTCAGGTGATCCCACTTCTATACAGCCACGTCTCATCACATTATTCAGGCAACACCGGATACTTTTCTTCTATCTTTTCAAAGTAAAAAAAAAAAAATACTTCTTAAAATATTCACACAAACTCCGTGAAGGTGACAGGTTGGAGTTCGTCTGTTTTTCCCACAACTCTGAAAAACTTTTAGTCTCCCTGAAATTGATAAGTGTAAAAGGCGTGAGACTTGCTGGATAATTTTGGCCACATTAGAATTTACTGTTATTATGACCTGCAATAATAACAGCAATACCTCTCTAACGATCACTAGTGTGTGCCCGAAACCCATTCCACTCAGCTGTGAACTGGTGCCTAACTTTACAATTGGTGATGTGAAGGCAATTGAGTATGGTACCAGCTGCATTGCTTTCTTAAGTCTCAAGGATTAGTATTCTATATGAAGCCCCTAGATCAAAACAGGCCTATCTCTAAAAGGTTCGTTTAGAGATGTTCCACATAAAAGATCCGTTTTCCTTTATCTCAATAACTAGGAAATATAAAAAATTAGATAATACTGAAAAATAGTTCTTGCCTTTATCTACCGACTGTGGAGGTAGGCCAGGGGAACACATTAGTTAACTTTATTACTGGCTAAACTGGCTGATAGGCCGGTTTTGATCCAGGGGCCTCATATGATGTACCCGCGCAGACTCTTAATTCGCTAAACGTTCTATGACACACAATTGGTCGCGTGTACAAGAGTACCGAGTGACTGCTGGGTATTTTAACATAGTCTCCCTTTGCTCCACGATTTCTGAGTTTGTTATAGAAAACGGGGAACAGGACTCGACGTGGGTAATTACAGGTCCCATTGTTTCTCGTCTCTTTGATGTTCACAAATAGTTTTGATGCAAGAATATTGTTCCTCCTGTGACTGGGAGACCAAAGTATGTTGGAGACCAAGTTGTGATGCAGTTCTCGATAGTGTAGGAGACCTAGTGTGTGAGAGACCTCGGTACTGTAGGGCTCGAGATTAAGTGATGTAAGCAGTATTAATTCCGGGTTATGAATGAGAGCGCCAGTGTTGAGATATAGTTCACATAATAATAGTAACGGTACACTGATGGTCACAGGTTATGGATGAAAGAGTAGTATTTCTATGTGATCCGTGAATAAATGGACCTAATAGCAGGCTACAGGAGGTATGGTGACGGTAGCTGTCAGAAGGCCACGAAATATATATATAACATTAATGGAGCACCGGAAGATTAACCCCGAAGCTTATTCCATCTTAAAAATAACCAACGTAACGCAAGCTTCACCTTAACTAACCTAACCTAACCTAACCTAACGTAACGCAAACTTCACCTCTTCAAACTTACCCTAACCTATCTTAACGTAACGTAACGTAACGTATCGTCAGTCAGGTATCCTAACGTAACCTAGTCGAACGTAACTTAACCTAACATAACTTAATATAATCTACGCTAACCCAGCCTAATCCAACTTAACCTAACCCAGCCTAATCTAACTAAACCTAACCTAACTTAACCGTCTAAGTAGCGTTTGAGTTTTAATCTTCAGGTGTAATCAGCTGGGAGGGACTAATCTTCAGGTGGTGCAAATTATTTAGTTGATTAATGGTGAAGAATATTGAAGGTCTTGGAGTGATAGCTTATGTCTGGATGGACACATAGGCTGAGTGCACAATGGGTGGACACATAGGCTGAGTGCACAATGGGTGGACACATAGGCTGAGTGTACAATGGGTAGACACATAGGCTGAGTGCACAAAGGTAGGACACATGGGCTGAGTGTACAATGGTAGGACACATAGGCTGAGTGCACAATGGGTGGACACATAGGCTGAGTGTACAATGGTAGGACACATAGGCTGAGTGCACAATGGTAGGACACATAGGCTGAGTGCACAATGGGTGGACACATAGGCTGAGTGCACAATGGTAGGACACATAGGCTGAGTGTACAATGGTAGGACACATAGGCTGAGTGCACAATGGGTGGACACATAGGCTGAGTGTACAATGGGTAGACACATAGGCTGAGTGCACAAAGGTAGGACACATAGGCTGAGTGTACAATGGTAGGACACATAGGCTGAGTGCACAATGGGTGGACACATAGGCTGAGTGTACAATGGGTAGACACATAGGCTGAGTGCACAAAGGTAGGACACATAGGCTGAGTGCACAATGGGTGGACACATAGGCTGAGTGTACAATGGGTGGACACATAGGCTGAGTGCACAATGGTAGGACACATAGGCTGAGTGCACAATGGGTGGACACATAGGCTGAGTGTACAATGGTAGGACACATAGGCTGAGTGCACAATGGTAGGACACATAGGCTGAGTGCACAATGGGTGGACACATAGGCTGAGTGCACAATGGTAGGACACATAGGCTGAGTGCACAATGGTAGGACACATAGGCTGAGTGCACAATGGGTGGACACATAGGCTGAGTGTACAATGGGTAGACACATAGGCTGAGTGCACAAAGGTAGGACACATAGGCTGAGTGTACAATGGTAGGACACATAGGCTGAGTGCACAATGGGTGGACACATAGGCTGAGTGTACAATGGGTAGACACATAGGCTGAGTGCACAAAGGTAGGACACATAGGCTGAGTGCACAATGGGTGGACACATAGGCTGAGTGTACAATGGGTGGACACATAGGCTGAGTGCACAATGGTAGGACACATAGGCTGAGTGCACAATGGGTGGACACATAGGCTGAGTGCACAATGGTAGGACACATAGGCTGAGTGTACAATGGGTGGACACATAGGCTGAGTGTACAATGGTAGGACACATAGGCTGAGTGCACAATGGTAGGACACATAGGCTGAGTGCACAATGGGTGGACACATAGGCTGAGTGCACAATGGTAGGACACATAGGCTGAGTGTACAATGGTAGGACACATAGGCTGAGTGCACAATGGGTGGACACATAGGCTGAGTGTACAATGGTAGGACACATAGGCTGAGTGTACAATGGTAGGACACATAGGCTGAGTGCACAATGGGTGGACACATAGGCTGAGTGCACAATGTTAGGGCATATAAGTAGAGTGCACAATGGTTGGACACATCAATGGAGTGAACAATGGTAGGACACATAGGCTGAGTGCACAATGTTAGGGCATATAAGTAGAGTGCACAATGGGTGGGCATATAAGTAGAGTGCACAATGGGTGGGCATATAAGTAGAGTGCACAATGGTAGGGCATATAAGTAGAGTGCACAATGTTAGGGCATATAAGTAGAGTGCACAGTGGTAGGGCATATAAGTAGAGTGCACAATGGTAGGACACATCAATGGAGTGCACAATGGTAGGACACATAGGACACATACGTAATAGAGTGTACCATGTTAGGACACACAGTACACCATGATAGGACAAACATAGAGTGCACCATGATAAGGCACACAGATAGAGTGCAGCATTATAGGGCACATTGATAGAGTGCACCGTGATAGGAAACATAGAGTGCACCATGATAGGGCAAACAGATAGAGTGCACCATGATAGGGCACACAGATAGAGTGCACCATGATAGGACACACAGATAGAGTGCACCATGATAGGGCACACAGATAGAGTGCACCATGATAGGACACACAGATAGAGTGCACCATTATAGAACACACATATAGTGCACCAATATAGAACACACATAGAGTGCACCATTATAGACCACACAGAGTGCACCATTATAGAACACACAGAGTGCACCATTATAGAACATACATAGAGTGCACCATTATAGACCACACAGAGTGCACCATTATAGACCACACAGAGTGCACCATTATAGAACACACAGAGTGCACCATTATAGAACACACAGAGTGCACCATTATAGCACACACACAGAGTGCACCACGGCCAAGTATATGTTTTCATGATGATAAGTCGTGTGTAATACCATGCGTCACAGGTCATGTGTGTTATGTCGCTGTTATTTATCATGAGTGACAGATATTGTGTGTAATATCAAGGTCGTGTGTTATGAATGACAAGTTCACTGACACCACATTGGGGTAAGAAGGGAGGGAGAGGGTTGGGGAGGAGGGGAAATGTAGGATAGGGAGGAGAGAGGTAGATACTTGGGGAGGAAGAGGGGGAGAGGTAAAGAGGTGGGGAGGAGGAGAAAGGGACGCAGGAATAAGATAGAGGTGATATGGCGTTAAGATATCCGAGAATATTATGTTGACACACAAGTTATGAGGGAGGAATTTGACCCTACGGGAGGTGCGAGGGCGTGTTACCTAGATAATGACCTCTGTTGCTAGGTGTTCCAGGACCCAAAGTCGCTCGCTTCTGGGTAATTCATGGCGCCTTATCTGTAAATAATGAACGTAAGTAACATCTTCCACTGACACAAATCACCTGAAACTCACATCAAATTAGCCGCCTCAAGTTTTACGGTAACGGCGGATAATTAGTCATCAGTAGGTCTTAAGGTTCTCCTGACTAACACAGAAGAAATTAGTAAAAAAGAAAGTCATCAAAACTTATTCAGACTTTTGGCTTAACGATGTCGGCGGAGTGAGGGAAAACCTGGCGCAAATCTTTTCCGTACATAAGTAAAGTCTTGATGGCCGCTGGAGGATCACTGACACGGAAAACATGACTTGAGACTTTTCCACACTGTTCCTGACCGTTCCACGACCCACCTGCCTGCCACGGTAACAGTGATTACCATCCTGTAACAGCGACTACTAGCTGTGACCATAGATCTCTGATAGTAACTACGGCGATTTAGTCATATCATGTGAATGGAGAGAGAGAGAGAGAGAGAGAGAGAGAGAGAGAGAGAGAGAGAGAGAGAGAGAGCAGTCGCAACATACAGTAATATGGGAGGTGAGTTTCCACCGAACAAACTATATTTTACAAAATATCGACAATTTCTTTGCTTGTTTCTATGCACGAACATCTTTGACTCATTCTCTGTCTCTGTCTTAAGTGTGTTATTGTTCACCACCTGAGGGGTCTCGTCCAGCTCATCTTCTCCTCATTTGTCTCGCCTCACCTGCCGGAAGTCAAGGCCACTTGCTGTTAAGGTCAAGGTCACCGGTTGGGTAAGTTTAGATAGGATAGGCTAACTCAAATTAGGTTAGGATAAGTTAAGGTAGGGTAAATTAGGGTAGGGCTCGTTAGGTTAGGTTAAGTTAGGGTTCATTAAGTTAAGCTAAGGTTCGTTAGGTTAAGATGGGTTAGCGTTTGGCTGGTTAATCTTCAGGTGAAATAAGCTGGAATGTATAATCTTCAGGTGGTCCACTATTCGTGCCTGCCTGTCAGTCCAAAGAAGCTCTAACCTAAACCTAACCTAAACTAACCTAACTTCACAGGTAAAACTAGGGTGGATAGTCTTCAGGTCATTCCATATATCTACCGAAAGCGGTTTGGACTCCCAGTTACGGGTTTGGTCTCCCAGTTACGGGTTTGGTCTTCCAGGAAGAGGTATAGTCTACCACAGATCCCATGTGGTCTAGTGGCTAGGATACCTGGCTTTCACCCAGGAGGTCCGGGTTCGATTCCCGGCATGGGAATATATTTTATGACAAGTTTCTTTACGCCATTTGCCTCTGTCTACCCAGCAGCAATTGGGGACCTGGATGTTAATCGATTTGCAGATCGTGTTTTGGGGTAATGGTTAGCCAGTGCAGTTGACGAGTTTCCCGGTCTTCTTGGACTGTTCCTTGACACTGGGTCCTGTAGCTGTTAACTTAGGGTGTGGTTGTTGTGCTGGCGACAGCTTGTACACCTTACACAATTCACGCCTAGGTGGCCTTAGGGCCGGTCATCCTCGATTTCTAGGGGTTTCCATTATTATTATTGTTTTTGTTGTTGTTGTTGTTGTTTTTGTTGTTGTTGTTGTCTCCCAGGCAAGGGTTTGTTTTCACAGGAAAGGGTTTGATCTCCTAGACTAGGATTTGGTCTCCCTACCATCCAGGCGTAAAAACCTATTTTCCACCTGACGTCACCTTCCCAATCGAGTGATGTAAATAAAAATTCCCCCACGTGACCGATAGATGGGGAGGGGGGGGGCGAACCATGGCCCTTCAGACGATGTTGTGTGAAGATGAATGATATTCGGTCCTCGTTATTCAAATATGAGGAGACAAAAACAAGGTTCAATTGTACACCCACAGAGGTTGTCATTGTATAATATATTGAACATTTTATAAAATATATGGGCATTATAAACCTACATCAGCGAGTTAATATTTCAAGGCAATACAAACTGGATTTCTGAGATGGTAATTTGGATGGTTTAATTAAGTTGTGGCCACAAATTCTTCTGGTGAGTGATAAATAGCGTACTCTCGTTTCTCTTCATTTTATTTATGGGAAGAATTCATAATGTAATAAAATAAGTGAAGAGGAAATATAGGTGAAATAAATTATCTGGCTTGACATAAATTCTGAATTATAATGCATCTTGGAGGCGTATATTATCTTAGGGTGGATAGGCATGTGTGTGTGTGTCTGTGTGTGCTTTTGTGAGTGCGTTTGAGTGTATGTGTGAGTGTGTGTGTTTGTTAGAATGTTTCACACTACCTGTCACACTGATAATCAACAGGATGAGAGCCACACTCACACTTGACGTAACTTTAAGAAAATTAATACTGGGATTCTCTGCTATAATACAGTGACTGTCCTCTTTTATAACTCTTAAGTAATATTTAGAGCTAACCCAACCCAACCCAACCCAACCACAACCCAGCCCAACCCAACCCAACCCAACCCAACCACAACCCAACCCAACCCAACCACAACCCAACCACAACCCAACCCAACCCAACCAACCACAACCCAACCCAACCAACCCAACCACCAACCCAACCCAACCCAACCACAACCAACCACCAACCCAACCCAACCCAACCCAACCCAACCCAACCCAACCACAACCCAACCCAACCACAACCCAACCCATCCCAACCACAACCCAACCACAACCCAACCCAACCAAAACCCAACCCAACCCAACCACAACCCAACCCAACCCAACCACAACCCAACCCACCCAACCCAACCACAACCCAACCCAACCACAACCCAACCACAACCCAACCACAACCCAACCCAACCAACCCAACCCAACCCAACCACAACCCAACCCAACCACCCAACCCAACCCAACCCAACCAACCCAACCCAACCCAACCCAACCCAACCACAACCCAACCCAACCCAACCACAACCCAACCCAACCCAACCCAACCCAACCCAACCAACCCAACCCAACCCAACCAACCCAACCCAACCAACCCAACCCAACCACAACCACAACCCAACCACAACCCAACCCAACCACAACCCAACCCAACCCCGTAAACCGTCTTACATGATACCTGGGGAAGTGTATCGAACGAAATTAAAAAATGACACTTGCTTAAGAACTGAAATTATTCCAAGGTGTCAAAGACTTGTGTTAGGAGCTGTCACAGTACCTAGTGGGAGAGTACTTTACTCGTTGACGTGTTTTGGGTGAGAATTAAGGGAAGTGAAGTAGGAACGAGTGATATTTCTTTGTCTACCTTCCTACATGACTGGTAGCCAAGCCTGGGTTAGATCTCTTCACCTCACTGTTGTATCAAAGGATCACCTGAAGATTAGACACCCCAGTTTATTTCACCTGATTAAACACCTTAACGATGCCTGGGGAGGTTAAGTTTGTGTTACGGTGTTTAATATTCAAGTGAAATAAGCTGAGGTTAATCTTCATTTGAGCTGACATTTACTTTATACCTGCTGGGGTACCCGGCGTTGCCCGGGTTCTAGAATTAGAGGAACCACCCATAGCCTATGTCCGTCCTTCGCCAAATTTCAGCTTTCTTATGCACAGTCGAGCCAATATATAAGCAGGAGTCGGCCTCTGAGGGGCGGTACACCTGCCCACCAATTTATACGTTCATAAGCATTCTCGGGGCTATTTACATAAGCATACCATATTTCAGCTGTGTGTCTTGAAAAAACGTGACCGTGCATAGCAAAGGCACAGAAAAATAGATGTGTTTTTAATGAGGAGGTCCACCTTTAGGGGAGCTACCACACGTGATGCAGTGCAGTGATTCTCAAGGGTTTATACAGCCATAAATATTCCTCGTAAGTGAAGATGTGAGAATACATCTAACTGGTTGACTTAAACCAAAACAAAAAAACAGCGTCCAAGTGATTTTGTCTGGTAATAAATGAACGTGTCTGACTCAGTCCATGTTGGAGCTTCCTGAACAACATCTAGTTTTGTTTTCTTCATCGTCGTTAAGGTTATTTACCAGTATATAATAGTGTGTGTGTATATAAGGAATGTTTTGATATATAGTGAGGTTTATAAATCATGTGGTTGGGCACGAGGGAGTTTGTTTCTCTTACTTAAGTGCTGGTGCGTGTGGGATGTCCTTATGTCTGTCTGGTAGGGGGGGGGGGGGGGGTCATCTCCATACCAAAATTTCACCTATATATCTTCAGAATTGTAGCCATGTATAGTGAGCAGAAACACCAAAACCGTAGTCGTGCACTTCAATACAGCCACTACTCCAGTGCAAGCTCCAGCAAATACAGTGGGTACCCATCCTCTCCAGTTAGTGCAGTCTGCCAAACTCCTAGGTGTAACTAAAGACCACAAACTGGACTGGAAGGCCCATGTAAACAACACAATCAAGGCAGCCTCGTACCGTCTCTACATTCTACGACGACTCAGGTCACTTGGGGCACCCTCGCCAGAGCTAAGGACTATCTACAACGCATTTAATCTCCCCAAATTAACGTATGCGTCACCAGCTTGGTCGTCTTCTCTCAACTCTACCCAACAACGCCAGCTAGAGAAGGTACAGAAGAGGTCTTGCAAAATCATGCTCGGCACAGACTACTCCGGCTACAACAACGCTCTCTCCACCCTGGAAATGCCATCCCTCAGTGACCTCCACCACCACGCACTAGCAGGGTTTGGCAGTGGACTACTGCACCATCCTCGTCATCGCCACCTACTGCCACCGGCAGTCCCCCGCCCACCTCGCGCAGTCACCCACTACAACAAAATTCAGCCCATAAGAGCCCGCACTGATAGATAGTAGAACAGCACCATCCCATCTATTATTAAAATAATAAACAACTCCTGATTTATGTACTGTACAGCCCTGTAGATGTATTGAATGTATATTATTATGTCTAAATCACATGTAAGTTTGTATATTTTCAGCCACCGGCTGCAACTCTATTAATAAACCGTTTATTATTATTATTATTATTATTATTATTATTATTATTTATTATTATTATTATTATTATTATTATTTACAATGTTTTATATACAGAGATAAATGTATTTAGAGGAAATATATTAATTTTAGGTCCTTCTCAGGTATCAGAGATGGAACCATTTTGTTATTGAGCTTTTTGTGTATAGGAGACGTTAATAGTGAGTGTATGTGTGTATAGGAGACGTTAATAGTGAATGTATGTGTGTATAGGAGACGTTAATAGTGAGTGTATGTGTGTATAGGAGACGTTAATAGTGAATGTATGTGTGTGTATAGGAGACGTTAATAGTGAGTGTATGTGTGTGTATAGGAGACGTTAATAGTGAGTGTATGTGTGTATAGGAGACGGTAATAGTGAGTGTATGTGTGTATAGGAGGCGTTAATAGTGAATGTATGTGTGTGTATAGGAGACGTTAATAGTGAATGTATGTGTGTGTATAGGAGACGTTAATAGTGAGTGTATGTGTGTGTATAGGAGACGTTAATAGTGAATGTATGTGTGTGTATAGGAGACGTTAATAGTGAGTGTATGTGTGTCTATAGGAGGCGTTAATAGTGAATGTATGTGTGTGTATAGGAGACGTTAATAGTGAATGTATGTGTGTGTATAGGAGACGTTAATAGTGAGTGTATGTGTGTGTATAGGAGACGTTACTAGTGAATGTATGTGTGTATAGGAGACGTTAATAGTGAATGTATGTGTGTGTATAGGAGATGTTAATAGTGAGTGTATGTGTGTGTATAGGAGACGTTACTAGTGAATGTATGTGTGTATAGGAGACGTTAATAGTGAGTGTATGTGTGTGTATAGGAGACGTTAATAGTGAGTGTATGTGTATGTATAGGAGACGTTAATAGTGAATGTATGTGTGTATAGGAGACGTTAATAGTGAATGTATGTGTGTGTATAGGAGACGTTAATAGTGAGTGTATGTGTGTATAGGAGACGTTAATAGTGAATGTATGTGTGTGTATAGGAGACGTTAATAGTGAATGTATGTGTGTGTAGACGTTAATAGTGAATGTATGTGTGTGTATAGGAGACGTTAATAGTGAATGTATGTGTGTGTATAGGAGACGTTAATAGTGAATGTATGTGTGTGTATAGGAGACGTTAATAGTGAATGTATGTGTGTGTATAGGAGACGTTAATAGTGAATGTATGTGTGTGTATAGGAGACGTTAATAGTGAGTGTATGTGTGTCTATAGGAGGCGTTAATAGTGAATGTATGTGTGTGTATAGGAGACGTTAATAGTGAATGTATGTGTGTGTATAGGAGACGTTAATAGTGAGTGTATGTGTGTGTATAGGAGACGTTACTAGTGAATGTATGTGTGTATAGGAGACGTTAATAGTGAATGTATGTGTGTGTATAGGAGATGTTAATAGTGAGTGTATGTGTGTGTATAGGAGACGTTACTAGTGAATGTATGTGTGTATAGGAGACGTTAATAGTGAGTGTATGTGTGTGTATAGGAGACGTTAATAGTGAGTGTATGTGTATGTATAGGAGACGTTAATAGTGAATGTATGTGTGTATAGGAGACGTTAATAGTGAATGTATGTGTGTGTATAGGAGACGTTAATAGTGAGTGTATGTGTGTATAGGAGACGTTAATAGTGAATGTATGTGTGTGTATAGGAGATGTTAATAGTGAGTGTATGTGTGTGTGTATAGGAGACGTTACTAGTGAATGTATGTGTGTATAGGAGACGTTAATAGTGAGTGTATGTGTGTGTATAGGAGACGTTAATAGTGAGTGTATGTGTATGTATAGGAGACGTTAATAGTGAATGTATGTGTGTATAGGAGACGTTAATAGTGAATGTATGTGTGTGTATAGGAGACGTTAATAGTGAGTGTATGTGTGTATAGGAGACGTTAATAGTGAATGTATGTGTGTGTATAGGAGACGTTAATAGTGAATGTATGTGTGTGTAGGAGACGCTAATAGTGAATGTATGTGTGTGTATAGGAGACGTTAATAGTGAATGTATGTGTGTGTATAGGAGACGTTAATAGTGAATGTATGTGTGTGTATAGGAGACGTTAATAGTGAATGTATGTGTGTGTATAGGAGACGTTAATAGTGAATGTATGTGTGTGTATAGGAGACGTTAATAGTGAGTGTATGTGTGTCTATAGGAGGCGTTAATAGTGAATGTATGTGTGTGTATAGGAGACGTTAATAGTGAATGTATGTGTGTGTATAGGAGACGTTAATAGTGAGTGTATGTGTGTGTATAGGAGACGTTACTAGTGAATGTATGTGTGTATAGGAGACGTTAATAGTGAATGTATGTGTGTGTATAGGAGACGTTAATAGTGAGTGTATGTGTGTATAGGAGACGTTAATAGTGAATGTATGTGTGTGTATAGGAGACGTTAATAGTGAATGTATGTGTGTGTATAGGAGACGTTAATAGTGAATGTATGTGTGTATAGGAGACGTTAATAGTGAGTGTATGTGTGTATAGGAGACGTTAATAGTGAATGTATGTGTGTGTATAGGAGACGTTAATAGTGAATGTATGTGTGTGTATAGGAGACGTTAATAGTGAATGTATGTGTGTGTATAGGAGACGTTAATAGTGAATGTATGTGTGTGTATAGGAGACGTTAATAGTGAATGTATGTGTGTGTATAGGAGACGTTAATAGTGAATGTATGTGTGTGTATAGGAGACGTTAATAGTGAATGTATGTGTGTGTATAGGAGACGTTAATAGTGAATGTATGTGTGTGTATAGGAGACGTTAATAGTGTACATACATAGACGCACTAATATCTCCTTTACATAAGTAACCTCAATGACAGTATGGTAACATGAACTCGTAAGACCAGGTTGGGTCGGGTTAGGTTAGGTTAGGTTATACTATGTGAAATTCCATCTTTCTTTTTCCTAGTTCAATTTCCTTTTTATATGATTGTCCTCCGTGCCATCTTCCGTGTCTTTTCTTCCTCCTTCCGTTCCTCATTTTCCTCCTTCCGTTCCTCTTTTTCCTCCTTCCGTTCCTCTTCTTCCGCCTTCCTTCCTCTTCTTCTTCTTACCGTTAATCTTCTTCCTCCTTCCGTTCCTCCTCTTCCGCTTTCCGGTCCGCCTTCTTCCGGTTCTTCTCCTCTCCTTCTTCCTCCTCTCCACTATCCCTCCACCTCTCCCCTTCTCTCCTTCCTCCCTCCATCTCTCCCCCTCTTCCCTCTTCTCTTCCCTCTCTTACCCCCAGAAACTCTCCGTCACCTCTAGCCCCAGACGTACAATGAAAGACAAAAGTCGTGTCGTGAAGCTTGGTGAAAACATATGCCGAAGAGCTAAAACTTTTGGTGCGCTCTGCCTTGTGGTAGGGAGCTCTCATAATGTTTCACGAGTTATATTTAATCTTCGGACAAAACTGCGACACGACTTTTGTCTTTGATTGTACACCAAGAGGAAAGAGGAAACATTTGAGGGAGGAAGAGCATTATAAGGTCCTACTTGAGTCTAAATGTACTGGGGAAAAGAATGACTAAACAGTTAAACCTTGACACCCATTTATATATAAGAATTTTTAGTTAGAAAAGTTATGGGAAGTAAAGTTAGAAAGTAAAATATCACTTACACAATATCAGTTTACTGCATGGCTGTTTATATTGACTTTTTTTCAAGTGTTCTGATCTGAGGTTGACAGTAACATCTGGTAGACCAATAGTAACGTATTGAAGGCTTACTTTACCCGTGTCCTTCACCATTAGGCGTCACAAGTAAGGAAATGAACGACAAGGTTTGAGCCTTACTGGAGCGTCCCATACAAGGTGCAGGCTGAGTGCATTACAACACAAACTCAGACAAAGCTCAGACGTGCTGTGTGTGTAACAAGAACTACTTCACACCTGGATGAATTAAGTTGTATATAGTTTGTATGTAAATGGTTAACTTAAGTGTCTGGAGTACTTCTATTGATGTGTTAAGACGAGAGAGACAGGAAGGCAGGGCTTTCACCAAGACAGTGACGTCTACAGCGCACTGACAAGGATTTTCTGGGCCAGGCAAAAATTCAGGGACCTTTTTTATTCCATGTTTTTTTAGACTGGTAAACATGTGAGTGGACCAACCTGTGCACAAAAGCCTTTACATCCTGGCGTCAGGCTGAAGGCTTTAGGATTCAACATTTCTCTGGTGCTTTATGGCCAGGACTGTCAATCATCTTTGGGAACAATAAGTTAATATTACGAAAACCTGTTACTGCCTCACGAGTCACTGAGACGTGAAAGACAGCCTGCACCTCAGCCTTTCTACACCTAAGTGTTTATCAGACCAGGGTTGCTAACCCTTGCGAGGGAATTTCCCCCAGACGGGAGCTTTTTTATTGACAAATTTTGTCAAATCATTGATATTTTGTGTTGCTAAATTGTCGCCAAAACTTTGTTCTTTTAAAAACGTCCTACATGATTATAATGTTAATATTTAAGGTTTATCTTGTTTGCATTCAGTCGGGTTGGTTTAGGAGCACAAAATTTACATCGAAATTCAAAATGAAATTTGGCGGTGGTCACACGATACTCAGAACGAAAACATTTGGGGTGGTTTGCATTATCCAATGAATTTATCGAAAAACTTCCAGAAGTTATGGATACACTCGGGCATCCTCGAACTTGGTGAATTGACCCATTTTGTTACCACATAATTTCCCAGTTCGAATGGATTTTTAAAAAAGTGGCCCGCCTTAAGGTAGGACAGTGGTCCATTGGTCGATACGGGCCTCGCTAACAACATGGACTAAGGGAGACAGTAGCGACACAATACTGGGTCGGTATGGACACTGCTGTCATTGTAATCGAGTGAACGCCAATTCCATGTATCGAGATGTGACTCTTGACAATATAAGAATTTGAATATATAAATACAAGAGCGACAGGACGTGGGACACTATATAACCAGTGATCCCTTACAGAGACACCTTGGGCTGATGCCTTGTAGGACGCCGTAACCCTACTCCTCTGTCTCCAAGAACCACAGAAAGACACTCGCGATCCGTGACTGTAACTGCTTCACTCATACGAGGGGCTACATAGCCTCTCACAGCAATAGGTATTTCATTGAGGTACATCCTCGCAGGCCCTGTTCGTACACATACAGGTCATGTTGCTGTTACGAAAATATAATTTTACAACAATAACTGTACAGAGACAGTCAATACACCATGATATTACCAGCCATTGAGTATCCGGTGAATGATGAGCTTGTGTGTTAAGAGTCTCATCATCCTGACTACTGTACACTGATGTCGTAGCAGAGGGGACAGTTACTCTTTTAGGGGGAATAATAAGAGGAACATATGTAAAGAAAGAGACCCACAGCCTGCAATAGAACAGGAGAAGTAATTATTCAGGACACAGTCCACCCGTCACTAGTGTCTGGAGACCCGGGAGAATGTTAGATTCATTTTTGACTGACTCAGGTCAGCGGTGACTTACAATTACTATAACGTTGGTCCCATAGACATGACAGCCCTTTAGGGAAAATGTGGATGCAGTGTACTCTACCGCCTTCACTTTCCCAACTGTAAAGCAAATTATTCAATTACAACAAGGTGGCTTGGGAGTGCCCCAAAATTTAACCATCGATTCTTAGCGAAGAAAACGAGTATTGTACTGTATCCACTCTACCGCCGCACCCCATTTAGTAAACTGCTTCACCAGATATTCAACCTCCTACAGAGGTGAGCAGTGATGGCGTCATGAAAGGTCCTCTTCAGGCGAGTCTTCACAGCACTGAGGACAAGTAGCCTTGGCGTCGGTAGAGTTGGGTCTTGCCATTTACATTATGACAATCAAGATCTGTAAAGAAAATATTTGAGGCTTTTATTAGACTCTTAATACCTGTGTAAACCAATTTCATGACGTGGGGTCTACAGGCACTGCAAGTTAGCCAAGTGAACGAAGGTAAAACGGGTGAATATCACTAACAGGAGATGTGCGGCAATCGAATGGATAAGGCCCTTGCCACCTGTCTCAAGGCTCGCTGGTTCGATCCCGGCACATTCCCAGTCCACTCAGCTGTAAATGAGCACCTAACTTTACAAGTGCCCATCAAAACTTGTCCCTGTGCACCAAAAGCTTAGTACATAGTCTTATACCCACACTCTCTCTCACAGTTAGTCATGCCTATGGGGCCCACTTTCACTGTTTTTCATCGCTAACAACAGTCGGGTGTGTGTCGCCCTTCACTGTTGGCACACTCTTGTACCTAAGACGCTCAGCGAGTGTTCTTATTGTCGGTCAGGGAGAGTTAGTCATTACACAGCATCACCAACTTTACCTTCCAGAAGAGTCTGTAGTTCCTTGTAGTTCCTTGTAGTTCCGGCAGGTATTCACAGTTGCCACATAAACTCGCTCATCACCCTGAATATCTTCACTCTAACAACGTGTTCTAAATCCTCCTTGTTCAGCACTTCCTCCTCTACATGGGGTGGACGACCATTTATTACAAAATCAAGCGTGAGAGTTGTGACCGCCTCAGACTGGTGGACATCATACCAAGACTCAGGGTACTTTAGTGGGACTCTCGCTGGCTCACACTTTAACACAGGAGTCCCGCATCATCCTGTGTTAACCCATCTTATACGAACGCGGGGGAAAGGGTAGTAATGATGTCTCGCTTGCTTGAGTTATTAACCAACATAGTCTTTACCACCACCACCACCATTACCTATACATCACCATCAACACCGCTACCTACACACCACCACCACCTACACACCACCACCACCACCTACACACCATCACCACCTACACTTCATCACCACATATACACCACCACCACCACCACCTACACACCACCACCACCGAATCATTGGTCGGTTATTGAATTAAATTTACTCTCGGCGGCCGTAATCCCCCAAAAAAGTCTCCATAATTTCTCACTTCTTGCTTTTTTATTTATTTTATCGGCGGCCTTTTGTGGTGGTGAGAGAGAGTGACCCGGTGATGGATGGTGAACGAGCCGCTGCCTGCCTCTACCTCCTATATTTTACTTTCTCTTCCGTTATTATACTTTCTTTTGTGTTTACTTTCATTTATTATTGTATTTTCTTTTTTGTGGCACGTTGTCTTCACCACTACCCTCACTCCTCACCACTACCCCCACTCCTCACCACTACCCCCACTCCTCACCACTACCCCTACTCCTCACCATTACCCCTACTCCTCACCACTACCCTCACTCCTCACCACTACCCCTACTCCTCACCACTACCCCTACTCCTCACCACTCTCTCCTCTCCCAACATCTGGTATTGCCAATGTGAGGACAAATTACTTCTATTCTCCAGCTAATAACTTCTTGCTGCCCTTATTGTCTCACACACTAGTTCTTTATTGTTTATCTATGAGGAGGGGGTTGGGGGTAAGGGAGTATAAGGGAGTGAGGAAGGAGAGAGGGTGAGGGAGGGTAAGGGGAGTGAGGGGATGAGGGGTAAGGGTGATGTGGGTTGGGGGAATGAGGGGGGTGGGATGTTGTAATGTGGCCAAATATGGAGGTCGGGTCCTGTGATGGACTGTATTCTCTGAAGCTCGTCATCGCTGTTGTTAAAGTACCAGTGGATTAATATAGAGATGCTGTAATATAATAATCCAAAATTGATTATTATATTTGACTTCTTGTATTTTATGATCACTACAATAAGCAAGTAATACGTTATGGCTGCTTTGGTCTCTGGGTTCCTGTTGATCATGGTGGGCTGACTCCTCATCTGTTTCTTTCTCCCATGGCCACTTGGGTCTGGTATAGTCTGCTTTGGTTAAACAGTTCTTCTCCCCACAAGTTTACCCGTTGTATATGGAGAGTCAAGCTGTCCTATGTAGGTGGGAGACGTTCATCCATCTACTCTTATGGGTTACTCTATCCCAAATTGACTACTTTCTCAGTTTAGATGGAGCTTCCTGATGGTCTTGGTTGTTGTTGAGGATACTTAGAGCCTCTTTCTTGCCAATTACAGACAGCGAACTATTAGTATCGCGTTCCGTCAACACATGGTAGGCAGGAAGTACATCATACACCTTTGGACCTTCCCGTGTGTTATAGAATGGCCTGGAACATACCTCATTTTATCTCGCTACAGTTCTGAACCGCAGCTCCTTGCATCCCAGTTCCTTGAAATGTGTGATGCAAGGTGCGGCTATATCAGTGTCTGGTGACTGGACTACAACCCTGTCATTTTTAAAGGTCACAAGTTTGGCATGTAGCAGCATTCTGGCGTCTCCTTCCTCCTAGTCAGTTGTTAATACCTCGATGACAACCTCAGGCTTGCCCTTTGTTAGTCTCACAGCCATTTCTCCATCTTGAAACCAGCCACTTTAGACCTGGGTCCAGCTCTGAATGACCCGGCGGACACCAGCTCTCAGACAGAAAGGAACTTAGATTTTTCTAGTTTTCAAGATACTTCGTCCACTGTTTTGGGATGACCGTATTTGAACTATGACTGTTCACTTCTAGTGGGCTCGTTCAGGAGTTTTCATGGATCTATCCTTTGACAAGTTAAAAACCACTCCCACTCGACTGTAACCATTTTGTCCAAGGGGCCCTGCACCATGTGATCAGAGTTTTATGGACAGTTCCCCAAATGTTGCCATATTGTCACTCATGATCATCTTTACTGGAGCCATACCATCAGTGACAAACGTGGTATGTTTCTCTCTCTCATGTTCGGGTAGTCTGAACTCGGTTACCGCTATCCTTTCTAACACAGCAAGTATTACACTCTTGTTAGACGTCCTAGTGGTACTATCTGCATTAAAAAGGACAGAGTGAATTGTTGAAGTTTGAATTTGAGAACATGCTTGAAATCACTGTCCCTTCCCTTGGTAGTAATTAACAATCACCCAAATATGTGACGATCTACGGGTAAGGTAAACAACCTTTTCATCAGCAGTCTTCAGTTGTTTGAAAATATCATAAGGTGCACTGAAGGATGCCATCTGCTCCTTGCCTACCGTGTATGCACTGAGAAAGCGGGTTGTGAGGTTGGTGAGCAGTGTACCACTGTCATAACAGCGATCGATGGAGAATGGATTGGTTGTAAATGCAGACTGGAATACTTCAAAGAACTTGTGTGTATCTCCTTCATCTCACTGGTGAAGCTTCTTTGTGTATTCTTCCACGGCCACAGTCTTCAACTCCTCACATGTCTTTAAGTGCTCTTGTGATGCGGCTCTCGTGACTTGTCTGACTTATTCCAACAATAACTTCTTTTGTTTTTTAACCTTGGCTGATTGATTGTTCCAAAGCCATTCTGTCCAGACTTAGGAAAATGGTTGACCTGACCTGATGATAGCATGGTTCCCACTCATGAACTACGAGTGTGCCTCTCTGCCAGCTGAGTCATGTCTGGCATCCACCGTGCATAGTTTGTCCTGGCCATGGAAATGAAGTGTGGTACTAGGGATGCTGACGTGGCCGGGTCCAGAGGTCACTCAGCTATGCTCTCAGCCATGATGAACGGCTGAAGTGTGCTGACCATGTTGACGTCGTCATCCCAGAGACACAATATATCTGACTTCTGTCGTGTTTGATCTTGGTATTCCTCAAGCTCCGCTGTCAGTGGCTGTAGCGCAGTAAGTAATATGCCCAATATTTCTGGCAATTTCTTGTTCTTCCTATAGACATCATTGCATCTCTTGTATGTTCTGGACGAGGTTTGTTTGATGGAATTTTTTGCCGATAGACCCTGACTCTTGATGAAACTGTTCCAAAGTAAACAGAATATCGCCTCCAGGGTCGACTTGTTGCTTCTTTAGAACACAATAAGGCAATTTAAAGTAACTAAAACATCATGATATAATAAAATACTAGGCCAGGGTAAATGTATTGTAACCTGACCACTGAAACTGGCAAGAGACTTACACTTATTACTTATCATGATTCTTTACGTCTCTTGTTATAATGTCACAAATGAGACAACCTTGTGATTTAGTAACTTGTTCTGTTTATATTGCTACTAATTGTAAGAATATTAAGGTCACCCATATATAAATATAGTAGTTATAGGACCGATCCCTTATACTGTATATCATAACATAACCCGTCCTCTATAGCGATCACGGAGCCGTAGAAAAAAGTTTGACTACATTGTGACACGACACCTACCAAGGAGGCACTCAAGGGGGCGACACAAACACACCATACAGACGAACCTTGTGAGTGGTGGAGGACCTGTAGAATGAGCCAACTCCCTTTTTATGCCTCTCACTTAACCTAACGTCAAGACTATTAGCCTCGGTTATTTTAGGTTGTTTTAGGTTAAACTAGGTTAGGGTGTGTTAGGTTAAGTTAGCGTGGTTAATGATAAGGTGTCACGAACTGGGGTTAATCTTCAGGTGATACAATTATTTCTTATAGGCTG
>CAUDMG010002665.1:72500-252500 GCA_958450375.1 Homarus gammarus | reverse complement strand
GTAGTTGTGGTACCTTAAAACACCCTGAGGTTTAGGTTGTTGTGGTACCTTAAAACACCCTGAGGTTTAGGTAGTTGTGGTACCTTAAAACATCCTGAGGTTTAGGTAGTTGTGGTATCTTAAAACATCTTGAGGTTTAGGTGGTTGTGGTACCTTAAATCATCTATAGGTTTAGGTGGTTGTGGTACCTTAAAACACCCTGAGGTTTAGGTAGTTGTGGTACCTTAAAACATCCTGAGGTTTAGGTAGTTGTGGTACCTTAAAACACCCTGAGGTTTAGGTAGTTGTGGTATCTTAAAACATCTTGAAGTTTAGGTAATTATGGTACCTTAAAACATCCTGAGGTTTAGGTAGGTGTGGTACCTTAAAACACCCTGAGGTTTAGGTAGTTGTGGTACCTTAAAACATCTTGAAGTTTAGGTAATTATGGTACTTTAAAACATCCTGAGGTTTAGGTAGTTGTGGTACCTTAAAACATCTTGAGGTTTAGGTGGATGTACCAATGAAATAATAGGTTCCTGGGTTTTAGGTGGTAATGGTATCGCTTAGGCACCTTATAGTTCCTTGGTTCACCTGGCATGATAATAGCCCATCAAAGTAGGTGGTGGGTATAAAACCATTTTATATGCTAATGTCTGGTCAGCCATAACTCATTATAACATAAATTGTTTCAGGGGTAAAAGTACATAAATCTTTCCCTGCAGCAGTATTTTCTCGATGCAATATTTCCCCCACCATCTTAAATTTTTTCCCCACCACCACCACCACCACCACCACTGTATTACTTCCCCATCACCAGAGGAGAGGGGTCACAGTGTTATGGGGTGCATGTCATGGGGTGCAGGGGGGGGAGGGGAGGGGTCACAGTGTCATGGGGTGCAGGGGGAGGAGAGGGGAGGGGTCACAGTGTTATGAGTTGCAGGGGGAGAAGAGGGGTCACAGTGTTATGGGGTGCATGTCATGGGGTGCAGGGGGGACGGGGGTCACAGTGTCATGGGGTGCAGGGGGGCGGAGGAGGGGTCACAGTGTCATAGGGTGCATGTCATGGGGTGCAGGGGGGACGGGGGTCACAGTGTCATGGGTGCAGGGAGAGGAGAGGGGAGGGGTCACAGTGTCATGGGGTGCAGGGGGAGGAGAGGGGAGGGGTCACAGTGTCATGGGGTGCAGGGGGGACGGGGGTCACAGTGTCATGGGTGCAGGAAGAGGAGAGGGGAGGGGTCACAGTGTCATGGGGTGCAGGGGGAGGAGAGGGGAGGGGTCACAGTGTCATGGGGTGCATGTCATGGGGTGCAGGGGGGACGGGGGTCACAGTGTCATGGGTGCAGGGAGAGGAGAGGGGAAGGGTCACATTGTCATGGGGTGCAGGGGGAGGGGGAGGGGTCACTCGTTGTACCTCAGATATGAACCAAAATGGACTTTTAAATCTGTCAGTCTATCATTTATCTTCTCAACCTCATTTCTGAAGGTTGGCTACCACGGCCCTCCACTCCAATCGTTTTAGGATGATGTTTCAGTAATGTTCCCAGGTTTTGTTAGTCTCTTGAGTACCACAGCTTCTAATATATCCTTACCTTCTCCTGGCTCTCCTCCCTTCTATTATAGTCAATAATATATACCTTTATTCCTTCATCCCTAAATTATAAAGTTAAAGTATTTCAGAATCATTTGAAGATTAACCCCCTTATACTGTTTCACCTGATCATTAAACACCTTGACACTAATCTAACCTAACCTAACCTAACCTAACCTAACCCGCCTCAGGTAATGTTCCATTATCAGGTGAGAGAGCTGGGGGGGCTAATCCTCATATAATCTGTGTTCATTTTTCTTAATCTTTAATGTTCAGTATTTCTCTCGTTGCTGTGGCCAGTCATCGTTGTTGTCTTCCCTGTACGAGAGCCAGTCACCTGTGTGTGGTGGAAACATCTTATTGGCGGTTACTGTACAAAACGTGATCACAGTCTGCTGTATATCCGACTCCCACAGTCTTGATAACGATGATAGACGCTGTAATCTAACTTAATTGGCCAGGCAGGGCTGAGGAGCGTCCCTACAGGCTACCTGCTAATGCTTGCCTCGAGTATCTCAGCTCCCAGTCCTGGATTATATATAAAGGGGATTTATATAATTTATTTCTATGAGCTTAGGTAAAGTAATCACTGGGTCAAGTGATGTAGTAGTCAGGTGTGGTAGAGGGACCACCGGGCTTGTTGTGCCAGAGGCAGTGTGAGGCCAGATGACACTCACAGCCGGGAGTGGTGGTAGTGCTGGGATAATTGTATAGTATATAAACTTTTTAAATAAAAAGATGATTTCTGACAATGTGAACAACTTGTGGTGGAGATTAGGTACAGTGTGGATACAACATACTGTATACTATGGAACTAACGTGGGCGGCGTTGTACTCAACCGCCTTCACTTCCCCAACTGGAAAGTTAGGTACCCGTTTACAGCTGAGTAAACTGGGAATGTTATGGGATCGAACCAGAGATTTTTAGGACAGGGGATGAACTTTGTCTCCACTCTGCTGCAAATTAATCACCAGGAGAGGAACACTCCATTACCAGGTCTCCCCCACATCTCTCCACCTTTGTGTATATCCTCAACACGTTGGCGGGATATATAGAGTCGCTCCCGCCGTCCAGTAGGTGGCCTCCTCTTAGTGGTGAAGGCGATAAAACTTGTCAGGGACATTGGCGCCTCAGTAACAGGGGTGGGTTTGATGGTAGTCCAGGGCGTTCGGGGTTAAGTCGTGTGTTCACAGTCTTGGGTGATCTCATATTATATTCTCAACATGTTCACTTATAACTTATTATATCTGTCCTGAAACAATGTACAGTGTTACTAAGTGTGAGACTGTCTTAAGAGGAACAACAGTATACCTGTAATCATGAGAATAATATTAAATAAATTTTATGCATAAATATTGTTTTATAGAAGAATATAAGTATACGTCCGCCGACCGTAAATATATGAAAAAAAAAAACATGGGAATCAAAGCATTTAATTTATAAAAAAAAAATTTACCCACACGTCCCTTGCAGATGTCAATAACACCAGCAATAATCTTTAAGGTTTAAATAGCGACGAAACAATTCCCACGACTCTACGTTTCCCTCACGAGTTTCGAGGTGTGGCGACTGCAAACTTTTTCTTCAGTTTTAACTTTATTTAACCATATGTCACTCCACTCTGGTTATTTGATCTGGTGGGAAAACTTGTGAAATGGAGAGGAGTCATCCCTTCTGCAGGTGGTGGCTCTTACAGAACACCGCTCCACAACCTACAGGTATAATTGTAGCCTGTGGTCACCTAGGACGCCTCTCACCCAAATAACAGACATCCCTTTGTTATCACCGCGACTCACCATTACTTCACTGTGACCGACGAATACACGGACGATTGCGAAGGTGTATTGCTTCTCTTGATGGTTCCAACATCAAAGTTCGCCAGACACACACACACATGACCTAAAACGCACAGACCATCAACAACCCGGAGAGCTGCGTCACATGTTAGTGCGGCCAACACTGGTGGACTCAAAATACAGTGTTTATGGCCTGGATGATCTTGTGTGTGGTGGTCAGTTTGGAGGGATAAGTGATATGGCCAGAGGCAGAGAAAGATTTGAGGAGAGAGAGAGAGAGAGAGAGAGAGAGAGAGAGAGAGAGAGAGAGAGAACATGAAATTAACCTTCTTAAGTACGATGCTGACCTCCTGAGTACATTGAATTAGGCCACTGAGGGAAATATTTTAGCCCCTTGAGTGCTATAATTTAACCCTTGAGTACTAATGCCGACCTTCACAAGGAGTTTAGTCATTGAACTCAGGAGGATAAGCTGAGGAGACATCTTGAAGTCTCCAGAGATTTTTCTTCACGAAAGTTGTGGAGTTTTAACAATTCGTTTTCTATTACAGGTACAGATGCCGGTACAGGTACAGCACTGGAGCAACACTCACTGAAGTCTTCCTGTACCGTATGTATTGATTTTGTGTATAAATTATGATGATATACATTAGAATATGATGTTTGAGTTTTAGCATTGTAGGTGTGAAACCATGACAATATAATATCCTTCAATGTGTTTCTGAGCTTCAACAATTTAAGTCTTTAAACGCATAATCTAAGAAGGTAAAGTATTGTTCACTAGACAACAACGTATTTGAATTTACCGAAACCAATTCTTCTTATCATTTAAGTGCAGTGTTCATCACCAAGCTCATTATTACTTGTAAAAATAAAGTTTAAAATAATTTCAACACAATGATATAATAGAATAATCAATGTACAGTGACTAAAAAAAACTGTCTATACAAAATTGTGTTGAAAAAATATGATACAATGGACGAAGGATTTTGACAACTCTACCGAGAAAACAGGAATCGCAGTGTTCATTCTGAAATTCATCGATCACCCCAAGTACGTGTAGCTGAATATTTACTTATATAAATAAATCTCGAGTATTTTTTGCTTATGATTTGTAGTAACTCTCATTAGTGTATAGGTAAAGTAGTTTTGAAATTTTGTCAATATAAAAAACCATTAGTGCCTCGAAATATGACCTGTAGTGACTTGGGACGTGACCTGCGGGAAACCTGTAAGACCTGAAGTATCAATATGTTTTATCTAATGACTTTGAGGACACTAAATATTTTCAGTGAGGAGAAGTGAGGGAGGAGAGTGGTGCGAAAATTATGAGAGGAGGAGGAGGAAGAGGTTGGAGGGGTGAGGGAGGGAGGGAGGTAGGTAGTGTTGGCGTAGTATGTGAGGAGTTTTACGGGACGTGAAGTGTGAGGGAGGAGGTATAGGGGGTGAGGGGTGAGTGTTGTGTGAGGGTGGAACAGGTTGGAGGAGTGAGGGAGGAAGGAAGGAGGTGGGAGGAGATGAGAGGAACACAAGAGGGAGGAGGTAAAGATAACTGGCTAACCATAGACCTTTAGCATAAGAAGGAGAATAAGGGAATTTGACATAAGAACAATAATCAAGGAGTTCGGAGGGACAAGGATTAACACAGGGACAACTCACTCATTAGTTTAACCCCCTACCTCACACACATAAGAACATAAGAAAATAAGGAGTCTGCAATAGGCCGGTTGGCCTGTGCATGGCAGCTCCTGTCGAGAGTTACTACCACTCTCAATCATCCATGAATCTATCTAGCCTCCTTTTGAAACTTTACAGAGTTCCCGCACTTACTAAAAAGCTGCTAAGCTTGTTCCACTCGTCCACCACCTTATTTGTGAACCAGTTTCTTCCTATCTCCCTCCTAAACCTAAACTTATCCAACTTGAATCTGTTGCTCCGAGTCCTATCCTGCTCGGATATTATAAGAACTTTATCTATATCCCCTTTATTGATTCCTTTCACCCACTTAAATACTTCTATCATATCTCCCCGCACTCTTCGTCTTTCTAGGGAATGCAAGTTAAGTTTCTTTAACCTACCCTGATATGGAAAGTTTCTAAGTCCCGGAATCATTTTTGTCATTCTTCGCTGCACCGACTCTAGTGAATTTATATCCATTCTATAATAAGGGTACCAGAACTGAACCGCATAATCGAGGTGCGGCCTGACTAGCGCAAGATATAGTTGCAATAAGACCTCTGCACTCTTGTTACTTACACTTCTAGATATAAAACCCAATACTCTGTTTGCCTTATTTCGAACATTAACGCACTGTTTTCTAGGCCGTAGATCCGGGCTTACAAGTACCCCTAGGTCTCTTTCACAAGTCGACTTCTCTAGGTTGATGTTGTTAAGGCTGTATACATTATCAGTATTTGTTCTTCCAATATTAAGTACACTGCACTTGCTGGTGTTGAATTTCATTTGCCATTTTTCAGAACACCCCTGCAGTTTATTTAGATCCTCCTGTAATGCATTTGCATCCTGTCCTGAATTAATCTGCCGCCCTATTTTGGTGTCATCCGCAAACTTGCTTATGTCACTGCTGATCCCAGTATCTAGATCGTTTATGTAGATTATGAATAAGAGTGGGCCTAGTACTGATCCCTGGGGAACCCCACTGGTTACACGGCCCCACTCAGATTTAACACCATCTACGCTGACCCTCTGCGTTCTATCGGTGGGCCGTGATTTTATCCAATTTAAAACTTTCCCCTTTATACCATGAGCCTTAATTTTTCTCAGAAGCCTCTGATGCGGTACTCTGTCAAATGCTTTGCTAAAGTCTAAGTAAATAACATCGTAATTTTCGTCATTATCTACTACCTCGAAGACTTTCCTAAAAAACGTCAGCAGATTTGTTAGACAAGATTTTCCTTTCGTAAACCCATGTTGAGAGTCGTAGATTAATTTGCTTTTCTCTAGATGCGATCGGATGCTATCTGCTATAATTGATTCAAGAAATTTCCCCACTACTGACGTCACACCCGCGGGTCTGGCTGGACGCACTCAGAGAGACTTAGAGAAAAAGATTGCACCAGCCTGGGTCAAGAAATGTTGACCCGTTAGGTGAGAGAGAGAGAGAGAGAGAGAGAGAGAGAGAGGTGTGTGTGTGTGTGTGTGTGTGTGTGAGATCCACCCATCTGCTCTTCCCGTTACGTCACCTTTAAGCAGGCCAACAATTCGTCCAGTTATCAATAGGGAAGATGTGTGCCGATAGGTATTACTGAAGCCGGACCGAGCTCGGGTTAATACACCTCTTATATGTTCCGTAGACTACCAGCTGTTTTTTTCCTTGTGTGTGGAGGGGGGGGGGGAGGTCTTCTGTGTGTATGTGAGGAGCACCTTGTGTGTGTGTGTGTGTGTGTGCTTAGGGGAGGGGAGGGGGGGGGGGGTAGAATAGCATTGTGTAAAGTTATCTCAAAAAAGTATCTGCCAGGGTGGGAACGATGACTTACCGAAACACTACCTGCTGCAACTCGTGATGTCCCGGGAGGGTTGGTATGCGTGCAGGCTACTGATCCCACTACATTTGGTAAACAATCATCATATTAATTACGCCGAAATAAATACACATTGCATTACTTATGTTAAACTTTATACCAAACTAAATGCATGTTCCAATATCGATCATCCGTGGTCTCATAATGTTTCAGACAGAGTTTGGACAGATGCTATTTTGTGATATTGTATATGTGTTTGAGAGTCACACGCTCACACACATAATAATAATAATCAAATAATAAAAATCATCATCATCATCATCATCATCATCATCATCACTTTTCCAAACCCTTTCCTGTTATGATGAAGAGTGGCAGCAGGCAAGAGGAAAGACAGACTCTCCCTTCATGTGCTGTCAGTCACATAATTTTACTTCTGTAACAAATGTGTTCTGCTGTGATGTTCTCCCTTCACATCCATGAGCAAAATACTTCTCTGGTTTATCTCTGTCGCTTCACACAGTTCAGCATCACCCATCACCATCGAATATATTCTTAAAAAAAAACACATTACGTCAAGCTCGACGATTATTCACGTGCACCGCTGTTTCCTGGATAAGAGAGAGAGAGAGAGAGAGATACTTCAACACCTGTTATCTCTTATTCTCTTCATCCTAATCTTTCCACAAATTCCTACCAGATGCACCACTGTCGTTTCTCCTAATATGGTCATCATCCTCCTGTATCTAGTGTCCAGGGTTCACAGATGTATAGTATTATTGACTTATCCTTGTATACCCCCCAATTTTGTCTTGTTTTAATATATTAGGTTAGGTTAGGTTAGGTTAGGTTAGGTAAGGTAAGGTAAGGTAAGGTTAGGTAAGGTAAGGTAATTTGCTTCTGCCATGTTCTCCATTACTTGTTGATTCAGTTAGTTAAATCATCACATTGTTACATTGATAAACCTTTTAGTCTCACATCTCTATATCAACTTTTCTTCAGCTGTATTTCCATCACTATTTCTTTCCTTTCACTACACGAGAATAAACAGCACCTTAACTCACCTTTCATTTACACCTGGTATCATTACAGTATATATACCATCATCATCATCATCTTCCAACCCAACCTGTGAAAAATGCTGACTTACCTTATCAACAACACAATACCTTTTACGTCGTCTTCCTTTCCCTGAGGTGCCAATTTCCCGATTCGTAACACACGCTAAAACTTCATTTACTTTCCCTATGAAACAAAACTTAACTACATTCAATGCAATTCGTGTCGCCTCTTTTTTTTTTTATCAGTTCGTATGGGATACTTTTTCCAGGGTGCTAAATCATCGCAGATAACTTAATTCTCGTTAATTCCCTTCAACAGTGACTTTATTAATGATCTTTAATGTAAACCACTTTATCTGCACACTCTGCCTTTACAACACTTACCTTAACAGTGACTAAATACACTTACCTTAACAGTGACTAAATACACTTACCTTAACAGTGACTAAATACACTTACCTTAACAGTGACTAAATACACTTACCTTAACAGTGACTAAATACACTTACCTTAACAGTGACTAAACACACTTACCTTAACAGTGACTAAATACACTTACCTTAACAGTGACTAAACACACTTACCTTAACAGTGACTAAACACACTTACCTTAACAGTGACTAAATACACTTTTTCTTTAACTTATTTTTTCTTTAGTTCTTTCTCTTAATCTTTTTTCCGGATTACATGAAGATTAACCCTCTAGTTTATTTTTCTTGATTAAAAATACTAACGCTACACCTGGAGGCTTTTCATGAGGTCAGGTTAGGTTAGGTTAGGTTAGGTTAAATTTGGTTGTATTAGATTAGGTTACGTTGTTTAGATCAGGTTTATGTTAAATTTGGTTGTATTAGATTAGGTTACGTTGTTTAGATCAGGTTTATGTTAAATTTGGTTGTATTAGATTAGGTTACGTTGTTTAGATCAGGTTTATGTTAAATTTGGTTGTATTAGATTAAGTAATGTTGTTTAGGTTAGGTAAGATTAAGTTTTGTTATATTATGTTAAGTGACTTTATACAAGGGGAATTATACATATCCTTCATCATGCCTTTAGTTCTCTTTTGTCTGTCATACATTCTTCACCATCCAGTTCTTCACTTTTTCACTTCCAATGCTTAACCGTACAAGAGTAATTCAGTCTACACTTATCAGTCTTAAAGATACAATCTCATCTCTTCCTCACTTTTCACTTTTTCTTGTTCTACTTAAGACACTTTTCATTCCATTATTTTTTTTTGTATATAAATATTATTCCATCCTAACTTGTCAATTTTAATTCAACTTTAGTGATGGAGAATTTGGAGGAGGGAGGGAGGGAGGGAGTTACTGTTGGAGAGAGAATGGTGGAGAGTGAGGTATGTACGTGAGGGTGGAGGAACGAGGGTCAACCATAACACTGACCGCTGACTGAAGGATGGCCCCGGGGAAAGGAAGTTTGGGGAGAGGGGTAGAAAAGTGGAAAGCAGAAGATGGGGAGGTTAACCAGCTTGGGGAGATATGGTGGACAGATGGTTGGCGACGCGAGGCTCCCTGGTTATCAGTATGGTTGAATGGTTTGGGGGCCAAGTCTTAGAATCTCTGGGTCTGAGTGTTGATATGAGGCTCTCTGTAGGCTAACTGAGGACATGTTGGGCTTTCCTTTGACTCAATGCTCCTCCTCTTAAAATTCATAATACAGGTACAGTCACTAAAAAAAAAAAAAAAGACTATCTACTTGGGGTGATCGATGAATTTCAGAATGAACACTGCTACTCCTGTTGTCTCGGTAGGGTTGTCAAAATCCTTCGTCCGTTGTGTCATATTTTTTCCAACATAAATTTGTATAGATAGTTTTTGTGAGTTACTGTACATTTCAATAGTTGATTCCATAACTCTGAGCTGGTCACAAATGTTATCTCTACCCCCTTAAGGTCGTAATCTATAAATTCTTTCAACATTCTCATTAGGAGTTAAGACACTAGTGTAGGTTTCTTCACGCTGTTAATATACACTGACAGCTTTCCCATTACAAGTAGGTCGTAAATTTTGTTTCGAAAGCACTTCATGTAATGTGACCCTGTCCACCCCTACGTTCACTAATACACACACACACACACACACAACACAATACACAACACAACACAACACAACACAACCCAGCCATCTTCATCTTTATTCTTAACTTGACTCTTTCTTCTTTTTTGATTCACATAAAAGAAGGAGATGTTACGTGACCCACATTTTCATACAGGGAAAGTAGGGATGTGTTAGTCTCAGATAATGATAATAATTATAATAATATTAATAATAATAATAATAATAATAATAATAATAATAATAATAATAATAATAACGACGACAATGACGACAACAACAACAACAATGACAACAACAATAATAATAATAATGATAATAATAATAATAATAATAATAATAATAATAATAATAATAACGACGACAATGACGACATCAACAACGACAACAACAACAATAATAACAACAATAATAATAATAATAATAATAATAATAATAATAATAAAAGTCCTTCATTTCAACAACATATTCAATATATTTTTGTCCTGATTTTTTCACTAAACGAAAAAAAAATGAATACTGGAGAATAACGGATCTGGGCAGCTGTCAAGTTGAGTCGGGGAGCAGGTCTCCCTTTGAGGGACGGAGAGACGGGGGGAGGGGAGGCGAAAATGAATATTCTCTGCATATGAAATTCTAATATTTGAGTTGCGTGAGAAGATTGTGGGATATTACGTTCCTGCCACAATGTTGAAGAGCTTAGATGTGGTGGTGGTGGTGGTGGTGTAGGTGTGGTGGTGGTGCAGGTGTGGTGGTGGTGTAGGTTTGGTGGTGCTGTAGGTGTGGAGGGAGTGTGTCTGTGTGTTCAGTTTGTATGAGAGAGAGAGAGAGAGAGAGAGAGAGAGAGAGAGAGAGAGAGAGAGAGAGACGCGCTTTAACACCTAAGAGACACCTGGAGTGAGAAGGTCATTAAAACAGTATTAGATTTGCCAGAAAGGACCGTATGTCACCCTCATGTACGGAAGTGAGGACCATAAAGGAGGGAAGATATTGTCGGTGTATACAGTCGTGAGCACTGGGGAGTCTTCTCTCGTGTCTTAAAGGGTTACATTAGCGAGTGTCAAACAGTTTGGTAAATCTATTCGTGTCATTAACTGCTGAACTAGAAGTCTTATTTATCTTCTCCCCTTCACGTGTTTATTTACGTTTCATCCTTGCTGTGAAATTTGAGTGTTTTTGTTCTTATAATTGTTTCATACGAGGTTGGAAGACAAACTACCTTTAGCTACAGATTATGAGTTACTTGTTTAAAACATTATCTTAGTATAGTAGATTTGTTTAGTTCTTACATCTTATATAATTTACTTTTCCCTTTACATTTTATTACGATGAACGACTTAGCCATTTGATGGAATAATAGGAGGGAACAATTTGTCCATTACACATATATGTCCGTCCTTGTGTGTGCTGGTGTAGTGCACAGTAAGGTGGGTGTAGAGGTGTGGGGTGGTGGTGGTGTAGTGCACAGTAAGGTGGGTGTAGAGGTGTGGGGTGGTGGTGGTGTAGTGCACAGTAAGGTGGGTGTAGAGGTGTGGGGTGGTGGTGGTGTAGTGCACAGTAAGGTGGGTGTAGAGGTGTGGGGTGGTGGTGGTGTAGTGCACAGTATGGTGGGTGTAGAGGTGTGGGGTGGTGGTGGTGTAGTGCACAGTAAGGTGGGTGTGGGGTGGTGGTGGTGGTGATGTAGTGCACAGTAAGGTGGGTGTGGGGTGGTGGTGGTGTAGTGCACAGTAAGGTGGGTGTAGAGGTGTGGGGTGGTGGTGGTGGTGGTGTAGTGCACAGTAAGGTGGGTGTGGGGTGGTGGTGGTGTAGTGCACAGTAAGGTGGGTGTAGAGGTGTGGGGTGGGGTGGTGTAGTGCACAGTAAGGTGGGTGTAGAGGTGTGGGGTGGTGATGGTGTAGTGCACAGTAAGGTGGGTGTGGGGTGGTGGTGGTGGTGGTGTAGTGCACAGTAAGGTGGGTGTAGAGGTGTGGGGTGGTGCTGGTGTAGTGCACAGTAAGGTGGGTGTAGAGGTGTGGGGTGGTGGTGGTGTAGTGCACAGTAAGGTGGGTGTGGGGTGGTGGTGGTGTAGTGCACAGTAAGGTGGGTGTAGAGGTGTGGGGTGGTGGTGGTTGTAGTGCACAGTAAGGTGGGTGTAGAGGTGTGGGGTGGTGATGGTGTAGTGCACAGTAAGGTGGGTGTAGAGGTGTGGGGTGGTGTAGTGCACAGTAAGGTGGGCGTAGAGGTGTGGGGTGGTGCTGGTGTAGTGCACAGTAAGGTGGGTGTAGAGGTGTGGGGTGGTGGTGGTGTAGTGCACAGTAAGGTGGGTGTAGGGTGGGTGGTGGTGCTGGTGTAGTGCACAGTAAGGTGGGTGTAGAGGTGTGGGGTGGTGATGGTGTAGTGCACAGTAAGGTGGGTGTAGAGGTGTAGGGTGGTGGTGGTGGTGGTGGTGTAGTGCACAGTAAGGTGGGTGTAGAGGTGTGGGGTGGGGTGGTGGTGATGGTGTAGTGCACAGTAAGGTGGGTGTAGAGGTGTAGGGTGGTGGTGGTGTAGTGCACAGTAAGGTGGGTGTAGAGGTGTGGGGTGGTGGTGGTATAGTGCACAGTAAGGTGGGTGTGGGGTGGTGGTGGAGGTGTAGTGCACAGTAAGGTGGGTGTAGAGGTGTGGGGTGGTGGTGGTATAGTGCACAGTAAGGTGGGTGTAGAGGTGTGGGGTGGTGGTGTAGTGCACAGTAAGGTGGGTGTAGAGGTGTGGGGTGGGGTGGTGGTGCTGGTGTAGTGCACAGTAAGGTGGGTGTAGAGGTGTGGGGTGGTGGTGGTGTAGTGCGCAGTAAGGTGGGTGTAGAGGTGTGGGGTGGGGTGGTGTAGTGCACAGTAAGGTGGGTGTAGAGGTGTGGGGTGGTGGTGTAGTGCACAGTAAGGTGGGTGTAGAGGTGTGGGGTGGTGGTGGTGGTGTAGTGCACAGTAAGGTGGGTGTAGAGGTGTGGGGTGGTGGTGTAGTGCACAGTAAGGTGGGTGTGGGGTGGTGGTGGTGTAGTGCACAGTAAGGTGGGTGTAGAGGTGTGGGGTGGTGGTGGTGGTGTAGTGCACAGTAAGGTGGGTGTAGAGGTGTGGGGTGGTGGTGTAGTGCACAGTAAGGTAAGTGTGGGGTGGTGGTGATGGTGTAGTGCACAGTAAGGTGGGTGTAGAGGTGTGGGGTGGTGGTGGTGTAGTGCGCAGTAAGGTGGGTGTAGAGGTGTGGGGTGGGGTGGTGTAGTGCACAGTAAGGTGGGTGTAGAGGTGTGGGGTGGTGGTGTAGTGCACAGTAAGGTGGGTGTAGAGGTGTGGGGTGGTGGTGGTGGTGTAGTGCACAGTAAGGTGGGTGTAGAGGTGTGGGCTGGTGACACTGTATAAGACATCTTGTCCACCACACCACCACCACCATTGTCACCCTCTTTTGTTTTCTTCCTCAACTGAGAAAAATATAAATATCCCAGAGTTTTTAAACCTCAAATCAAGAGAAACACATCCATTTATTTCCCTTGAGAATATTTTTTTTATGAGGAGAAACAACGTACAGTATATATATCCCATTGTTTATTATATGCTATTTTTTCCTAATATGTGGACTACAAAAATTATTACCCAGTATATATCAATGTAAAGGAATGAGGGAATTATTTAGATATTGCCGATATTAACTGCTTATAATTGTGAACTGTTAAAAAATGATATTAATACCTGCAATTGGTTGTTTTTCCATTTAATAACATGTATAATTAAACGTACAGTTGTTTCTCTCCTTTACAACACTTACACCTTCAGTACACAACCCACCGTCAAGCGTGAAACTTTACTCTAAGGCTCAATACTTAATAGTAATCCTGTTTCCATTGTGAACACTTTACCGCCTCTTGTTAAGTACACTTTTATGATCAAACTTAAACACTTTCTCTGTGACTCTTTACTACCAAAACCTGCCATAGGGGAGTTATGTGGTATTTGTTATTACTTTTCAGGTGTAGTTTTTGGGGGTATTATTATTATTATTATTATTATTATTATTATTATTATTATTATTATTATTATGTGATAAAATCTGAGCGTATACCCAGCTCAACGAATGACTTTCCCAACTGACTTCCTGAGAGATATTCGCTCTCTCCGCGCCCCCGGCCCGCTCACCTGAAGGGCTCCCAACTGCACCCCTACTCAGACTACCGTCCTCATATCTGGGGGTTGTCGACCACAGTCCTCCACTCTAAATGTTCTCGGGCTAATTTTACCAATCCTCTTAGGTTTTGTATCTCTCTGGGGACCAAGTTTTTAATTTCATTCATCCATCCCAGTCTCTGCCTTCCCCTGGCCTTCCTACCCTCAACATTGCCCATTAATATTTGTGTTGTCTCCTCACCCATGATCACAGTATATATGTAGAGTACTGGTGACCAACACTAAAGCAGCTGATGATAATATAGTTTGGTCATTCATTCTTATTACCTCCTACAGTAAAGAGTCTTTAAAGTAATTACATTCTACACACACTGCCTGGGACGGTTTTATTAGCAGGGGGGGAAACGTGTATGTAGACTGCGTATCGGCACCAGATAAGTTTTTCAGCAATATCTGGTCTGAAATTTACCAAATTTTACCACAAGGAAGACTGAACCAAGCAAAACTTTAAGGTGGACTTAACTTCACCTGATTTCAAATCGTGTCCGCGAAACGGCCCATGGTCTGAGTGTAAGACCGCGCCGTAGAGGCCACAGTGTGTGAGGCCCCGTGGACCAGTGTGAAAAGGAGTAGATCTTGGGCTGAGTATACACAAGACCACAGTGCCAGGCGAGTTACAGTGAAGTGATCAGCCTTACTTTACCTCGCCCGACTCGCTGGATTCATTGGTTCGAAGTGCCGTGTACGCTCGCCACAGAAAGTACCTGTAAGGTGGGGCCCTTTGAATATGAAACTGAACAACGCGACTCCTGTTTTTTCGGCAGGGTTGTCAAAATCCTTCGTGTGTTGTGTCATATTGCTTAGCAATATTTTTAGATACCTTTTGCAGCGAGTGTACCTGAGACCACTGAACTAATTAGTCTACATTAATACGTCACCACCTACTGAACACTAGCCACGTGGGCCGAGCGACACTGACAACACCAGGCCCAGGTGGAGTGTGTGTGTGTGTGTGTGTGTGTGTGTGTGTGTGTTTGTGTGTGTGTGTCATCCTGTCAACACTGTACGAGCTCATCTTGGACCCCGCACGACATGAAGTGCTACTGACACTCTTTGCAGTGAGATATATAGTACACCAGAGAGAGAGAGATCATATCCATCTCATTTTTATGTATCTTTTCATCTTACCTACGACGCCTCTCCTCACGGAAGCTTCCCTCTGAGGTGGTAGCCACGACAAAGAGGCTTCCAGGCCGCCTGTCACTGTATGGCTCATCTGTTAGTTATTGTTACAACTTTTCCTCGCAAGACCTAGGAGGCCCCCCTCTATAGTAACCTCTCCTCTTGTGTTCTTCTCAACTATCCTTTCTTTACCTATTCCACCTAACCATAATTTATTCCCTTTGTCTTCTTTGCCAGATAAAACACTTTGTGCGTATCTCTATATCTTACCCCGTCCATTCTGGTCATCACAGCTACACCCACAACTAATTTATTTCTTTAGCTTGAATTTTGGTGCATTTTACTTCCTTTCATCATCACCTTCCTGTCTACCACAACTTATTTATGCCCCGGGTAGCACTGTGTAGAACTCTCGTCATTGTCCAGTACCATCGAACCTCAATCAATTCAAATCTTCCTGCATCAAGTATCTTCAGTCCTTATCAATGGGACGCCACGATAAAATAGATTTAACATCGACACTTGTCTCATCTCTCCCTGAGTTATTTAATTGTTAAATAAATAAAAGGCCTATGTTTCACTACCATAAAATTAATGTAGGTATTATTATGATGTGTCTCAGGTCTTTATTCTCCTCCTTCAAGGTAATATACAGTATAGTCCCTTCCTTAATGGTACCTGGCAACCCGTTTCCCATTCTCCTTTCACCCATCTTTCAATCCCTCCCACCCACTTCCTTCCCTCCTCCCACCCACTCCCCACCTCCCACTCTCCCTCCCCCACCTACCCCCCATGTATTGTTCTCCCCCTAGTCTTACTCTCCACTCGAGAGGTTTACATATTCGTGTAATTTCAATACACTTTTAAGAGTATTGATATTGATGTTGGAAAATTTTATGAAGGAAACATCGATATGTTCGTATTGTATTTCAAAACTGGGACCAAGTATCCATATTAACTGCCGACTTTCACGAATACCTGCTGTCATGGTAGAGATTTGTGTGTGTGTGGAGGGGGGGGGGGTCAGTGTTCATACTGTCACGATTATATTCTTAGGACATCACTGGTAAGAACACAAGCAGGCTCTGGGAAGTAAACACCTTCTCGCCACGTGGAAGATGTCGCTGAAAATTTTGTAGTCTTTTTCTTGGTCTTTTTATGATAGTTATTGTTACCAGAGAGTCTTACATCCCCCAAAATGCGGAACTTATCAGAGATCAACAAATAATAGTTATTATACCCTAACAGACAGAATATAAACACGATAGATTAAATAATAGAGAACTGTGGTGACTTTTCCCGTAGCCCGTCCGCCAGTCACTCAGCTGCCTGACTACCACATGACCCTCAGCCTCACAAAATTAGAGCTAACAGACTGTAGTTTCCAATTCAAAATATAGGAAGTATTAAGCTAGTCTGCCACCATTGAAAAAACAAACAAAAAAACAAACAAACAAACAAACAAACATACTTTAAAAAAACTATAAATTGTAATGCTGAACAATTGATGCTATATTTTTCCCGGTATATTACTGGTCGGTAAAACTGTGGGAAGTTATCATACACTATCTGGAAAATAGTTTAATCCTCTTACAGGTCTGTGTTGTTGAAAATGTGCTGGCGATCTGATACGTCATAACCTATTACCTGACACTCGTTACCTGACACGTTATCTGGCACTCGTTTTCTGGCACACGTTAACTGGCACTCGTTGCCTGGCCCTCGTTACCTGGCCCTCGTTATCTGGCACTTATTATCTGGCAATCGTTACCTGGCCCTCGTTATCTGGCCCTCGTTACCTGGCCTTCGTTATCTGGCCCTCGTTACCTGACACTCGTTACCTGGCCCTCGTTACCTGGCCTTCGTTATTTGACACTCTTTATCTGGTACTCGATACCTGGCACTCGTTACCTGGCACTCGTTACCTGGCCCTCGTTATCTGACACTCGTTATCTGACCCTCGTTACCTGGCCTTTGTTATCTGGCACTCGTTACCTGGCTCTCGTTACCTGGCACTCGTTACCTGGCCCTCGGTATCTGACACTCGTTACCTGGCACTTGTTATCTGGCCCTCGTTACCTGGCCTTCGTTATCTGGTACAAGTTACCTGGGTCTCGTTAACTGGCATTCGTTATCTGGTACTCGTTACCTGGCCCTCGTTAACTGGCACTCGTTATCTGGTACTCGTTACCTGGCCCTCGTTACCTGGCACTCGTTATCTGGTACTCGTTACCTGGCACTCGTTACTTGGCACACGTTACCTGACACTCGTTACCTGGCACTCGTTACCTGGCACCCATTACCTGGCCCTCGTTTTCTGGCACTCGTTACCTGGCACTCGTTACTTGGCACTCGTTACCTGGCACTCGTTACCTGACACTCGTTATCTGGCACTCGTTCCCTGGCCCTCGTTACCTGACTCTCGTTATCTGGCACTCGTTACCTAGCACTCATTACCTGGCACCCATTACCTGGCCCTCGTTATCTGGCACTCGTTACCTGGCACTCGTTACCTGGCACACGTTACCAGGCCTCGTTACCTGGCCCTCGTTACCTGGCACACGTTACCTGACACACTTTACCAGGCCTCGTTACCTGGCCCTCGTTACTTAGCACTCGTTACCAGGCCTCGTTACCTGGCCCTCGTTACTTGGCACTCGTTACCTGGCACTCGTTACCTGGCACTCGTTACCTGGCACTCGTTACTTGGCACTCGTTACCAGGCCTCGTTACCTGGCCCTCGTTACTTGGCACTCGTTACCTGGCACACGTTACTAGGCCTTGTTACCTGGCACTCGTTACTTGGCACTCGTTACCAGGCTTCGTTACCTGGCCCTCGTTACTTGGCACTCGTTACCTGGCACTCGTTACCTGGCACTCGTTACCTGGCCCACGTTACTTGGCATTCGTTACCTATACTTTCACTATCCTGGCCACTCAGCATTTTACCACCTTACTAATACTTTCACCATCACACTCCTCACACTACCACCATCACCATCCTCACACTACCACCATCCTCACACTACCACCATCACCACCATCCTCACACTACCACCATCCTCACACTACCACCATCCTCACACTGCCACCATCACCATCCTCACACTACCACCATCCTCACACTACCACCATCCTCACACTACCACCATCACCACCATCCTCACACTACCACCATCACCACACTACCACCATCCTCATCTCCCTGCTCATTAGTGACTCAGGGCTTGCTAGTGGAGCTTTTATTTACCATTGGGAACAACATCACCAGACATAAACGCTGCCTCACTGATACCACTTTTGACACTCCTCTTCATAGAGAAACAAAATAAGAGATCTTTTTCGGTTCAGCTGAAGATTAACCCCAAACCCCACCCCACCCCACCCCACCCCCCACCAAACCCCACCCCACCCCATCCCACCAAACCCCACCCCACCCCACCCCACCCCACCTCATCTAGCATATTTCTCCTGATGATTAAACACCGTAACGCTATGAGGGGGAGTTCGGGTAGGGTAGGGTAGGGTAGGGTAGGGTAGGTTAGGGTAGGGTAAGGTAGGTTAGGTTAGATGAGACTAAGTTAGTGTAAGGGAGGTTAATCTTCAGGTGAAAAGGTAAGGGATTAATCTTGAGATGACCCCGTATTTTTGCCTCACACACGACGCTTCTTCTATTCAACATAATTACTAAGGTTTGATGGTCACTGGTTGAGATAAGTTCCTAGTTTGTGTTCTAGTTATCCTGTGTGTCTTTTGAGTCTATCCTTAATAAGTTATGTTTTACCACATATTACAGAGGAGTCACTAAAGTGTTCTCACCTATGATTACTTCTGAATGACTTATTATGTTATTTGATATTGTTCTTATTATTTTCTTCATGCATACATAAAGTTATTCTTATCGTGTATGAATAATGATCTCGTGTAGTCTCCCTTTGAATCATTGGATCCCATAGGCCTGCCTGCACACTGTATACTGAGCCTTCGGTACACAAGAGGCAACATGGCCGGTACTGCACTCGACTGTCTTCACTTCCCCAAATCTGCAAACTTAGGTACCCATTTACAGCTGGGTGAACTGGGAGTGTCCCGGAGTCGCATCAGATCCCTTAGAACCTAAACAAGAGACTCTAGGTAGTGTTTGGATATTTCAATAAAAGGTGACATAAGCTGAGGGTTAAACTATATATATTCTTGCCTGCTATACCATGGGATCTATGGGTTAACCTAAGGTGTCTGTCTCTCTCTCTGCCTCTGCCATAGTTAATTATCTACCGCCTCCCTGTGCCCCTATACCGTCTCCAGGTGCGGCGGTAAGTGCTGAACGGTCAACAATCTCCACCACCCTCATTATATATCTATTACTGTACTGCCTCCTCTAACTCCTCCTCCTCCTCCTCCTCTGTTTAGATACACTCTTGTTTAGTCTCTTATTTCCCTCATCTTCTCTCACTCTTCTCTCTTCTACTTTGTCTCTTGTTTTTCTTAGCCCCGTGAGTCCATATTATCCGTGTCTGAGGTTGTTGTTATAGTTCTCTTGTTGTTTCTATGTCCTTGGCATATTTCTTATCTCCTCTTGGTATTTATCTTCATTCCCTCATCTCCAAATACTCAGTGAAATAATAATCGTAAAGTTATTATATTTTTCATTATTATTGGAACTATTAATTGTGTTATTTTATTTATTTTTTTATTCTTTTCATTTTTATATCATGAACAAATGTACGGTAGTCTACAGCAAGGCTTCATTATTGTACAACTCTTATCTTTGGTGTTATTTTACATTGAAATCCCATCACGACTTTTCCCCCCACCCTGTGTATCTAGGGTACATATTTTGGCTCAGAAAATGTAAAAAAAATAATCCCGCAAACACACACACAGCAACGACAAGATATTTTTGTTTTCTGTGCCTAAAAACTCTTAATTTTCGTACAGTATTTATCTTATTTCTTTGTTTTCCTTTTACCTGATGCTATTATTTATTTTATAATTCTCTGGAGATTTTGTTCATGTGAGATTATCTTAAAATATTCTCGTTTCTCTCAATTTTCAGGTGTTTGTGTTGATATGAATCTATATTTGTCATGCAGGAGTGTTCGTTTTCATATATTGTTCGTTCGGATCACCTGAGAATTAGATACCTTAGTATGTTTCACCTTCACGTTATCCACCCTAAGGTCAACCCAACCCAATCCAAGACAACCCAACCCAACCCAACCCAACCCAACCCAACCCAACCCAACACAGGTAACATTCGAGTTTTTAATTATTACATGAAATAAACTTAGGGGGGGGGGGAGGGGGGGTAATCTTCAGGTGATCCTAAATTTTATATAGCCTACAGTACTACTCTTCTTGCTAATATATCAATCATCTGTCTGTCTGTCTGTCTGTTTGTCTGTCTGTCTTGTTTCGCGTTTTACTGCCGTCACTCACGAGATCCCATAGTTCGGGGGCGCCAAAGACAATGTTATCCCGGTAAACATAAAGGTCGATTGATCGTATTGATTCACTAGTAACATCGACCTTACTCTATACACACAGCTAGGGGTCGTGTGTACCTTTAGTGCTATACTGATATTTTAAACCATATAGACTCACAACAAACATCAAAGTATAGGAACAACTCGATTTATAACTATTAAATTTAGATTCAAAATAACTCAAATGAATAATATATCTTTTAAGCTTCTGTCTGGTGTAATATAGTGATTTAACTACAGTAGGTGAGTGTGTTTGTACCTTAACTATTGTTGGGTCAGACAGTAAGTATTGACGATTTTAAAAACAATGAATTAATCCTGAACATTAATTTATAAGTGACCAAGTGAAGAATAACTACACTACTGATATCTAGGTTAGGTTAGGTTAGGTTAGGTTAGGTTGGGTTGGGTTAAATTAGGTTAGGTTACGTCAGGTGAGGTAAGGTTAACAGTACACTATGATATAAAAGTCTTCATCAAATAGTTCAAACCGGGCCTGTCCGGGAGTTGAACCCGGGACCTCTCGCACCCTAAGCGAGAATCATACCACTAGACCAACAGGCCGCTGGTGAGGTAAAGATGTAAAGGTTAGGTTAGGTTAGGTTAGGTTAATGATTATTGATGTGTTATCAGTCTTAATGTGTTATGATGTCATCATATCCTTGTCCAGCTGCTCCCTGCACCCAACCTCCCTGTCCAGCTGCTCCCTGCACCCAACCTCCCTGTCCAACTGCTCCCTGCACCCAACCTCCCTGTCCAGCTGCTCCCTGCACCCAACCTCCCTGTCCAGCTGCTTCCTGCACCAACCTCCCTGTCCAGCTGCTTCCTGCACCCAACCTCCCTGTCCAGCTGCTCCCTGCACCCAACCTCCCTGTCCAGCTGCTCCCTGCACCCAACCTCCCTGTCCAGCTGCTCCCTGCACCCAACCTCCCTGTCCAGCTGCTCCCTGCACCCAACGTCCCTGTCCAGCTCCCCCAGGACCTGGCACTGGGCGGGTATTATTCTCCCTTATTAAGAAACGTCGTGAAAGTTTGCTGGTGTTGAAAGACTAGTGTAGTGTAGTGTAGTGTAGTGTAGTGTAGTATGGCGACCTGTGGTGTAACAGTCAGCATACTCGCCTTGCGAGCTAGTGGTCTGGGGTTCGATCCTCGGGGAGGGTGAAACAATGGGCAAGTTTATTTTCGCCATTTGCCTCTTTCTACCCACCAGTAATTGGGAGCCTGGATTTTCCGGGGTAATGGTTAGCCAGTGCAGTTGGCGAGTTGTCCGGTTTTCTTGGACTGTTCCTTGACACTGGGTCAAGTAACTCGTTAACTTAGGGAGTGGTTGTTGTGTTGGCGACAGCTTCTACACCTTAAACAAATTCATGCCAGCCATCCTTGTTACACGAGGGGCAACCGTTATTTATGTTATAGTGTAGTGTAATGTAATGTGTTTTAGCGAGTGTAGAGTAGTGTGTATTGGCGAGTGTAGTGCAGTGTGTGTTGGCGAGTGTAGTGCAGTGTGTGTTGGTGAGTGTAGTGCAGTGTGTGTTGGCGAGTGTAGTGCAGTGTGTGTTGGCGAGTGTAGTGCAGTGTGTGTTGGTGAATGTAGAGTTGTGTGCGTCAGCGAGGATACACATTATACGTATACACACTACACTTACATAGTTTCTGTATATATTGTTATTTTTTCAGCCTCAGGTAATGTATATATAATTTAGTGAGTAACCCAAATCGTTAATACCATTTGAAGAGGAAATTTATATGGATATTGAGAGTAATTATTGTAATGCCGACACTAACGGGCGAATACAATAAACCTTCCTCCCATTATTATGAGTTTTATCCTTGCAACATGTGGATAATTAAGCGCAGTCTGGATCATGTAAAGATTACCCCCTCAGCTTATTTCACCTGATGATTAAACACCCTAACACAAACTAATAATTATCAGGGGAAATAAGCTGGAGGGCCTAATCTTCAGGTGATTACAATATTATAGTGTCAAATTACTTTACTCTGGAGGTTGGAATTGTTGTCAGGAGAATTCTTTGTTAATTTCATTGTAACTAATTTATGAAGGAACTAAGGGTCGGAATATGAGGCTGTGCTGTGTGACCTCTGACCTTCAGAAGCATAGGGCTGGGCCTGAATCCAATGGAGAAAGGTAAACACTCACACACACACACACACCTTGTTGACGAGGGTGTCAAGATCAAACAGCTGCGAACCTCCTCTCACCGAGTCCTCAGTGATGCGTGCTTAGAGCTGATGTCTTAGCTAAACTAGCATCCAACAGTGTTGAATACAATATGTCAAAACTTTAATCAGGAAAAACTTGCTGATGAACTTGAAGCAAGTACGCAAGTGCAACCAGTCACTAGTCGATCCAGTGTCTACCATGATGAAATGTATCAAGTGAAACATGTACAATATCTGGAGCAAGTAACAAGATCACTAGATTACAAGATGTTGTAACCGCGAGACTAAGGTTAGGGTATAAGGTACCTCTGGCAGATGTGAACAAAACTAAATGTGAAGTGTGTGTGGCCAGACATATGGCCACACACTCGAGCACTACGTTTTGGACTGAAAAATACTACATTTTAGGATTAAGTACAAGCATACTGCCTGCACAATGGCACAGCACTTTATCTTTGATGGCAAGATAGCAGATATACTAAAGCTGTATCCACATTCCACACCTAGTAACTAAGCAAACTTCTGTGTACAGAACTAAACAAACAATGTACCGGAAATATTGTGTGACATTCAACACCACAATATCCTGACCACTGGGGTCCGATAAACACCCTTTGTGATCTCTACTCTGTAATCCTTTCTATGCTGCCTCTTACAGGATGAGTATGGGGGTGCTCAATAAAGTAGCTGCTGTTCACGGCAAAATTTAAAACTTCATTCACACACACACACACACGCACGCACTGCAAAGAAGTCCCACTACCCAACCAAATTACAACACCTGAAACAGACCAACATCAGTCAATGGTATGGTAAGCTTAAAGAACTCTGTGGACTAAACAATAAGACACACCCCCTCCCCTTCCTTAGCCATCTCACTAGTGTTGACGCAGCTGAGCAAACAAATAACCATTTCGCTACTATATGCCAGACGCTCCCACGGCTTGACACAACCACTCTCCCTGCTTACCTACCAGCCCCCCTTCCCACTGACTTAGTAGAAGAATTTGACGTAGCAAAACGCCTGGACAAACTAAAATTAAAACGCTCTACCACCCCCATTGACTTACCAATGAAACTCTTCAAGGAGTTCTCCCCGGAGCTTGCTAAACCCCTCTGCTCCATCATCAATGCTTCTCTCAGTCAAGCCAGATGCCCAGCTAACTGGAAGACCTCTTATGTATCACCAGTGCCCAAGTCAACCAGCCCACAATCCTTAAATCAGCTACGACCTATTGCAATCACCCCAATACCCAGCCTAATCTGTGAAAGTTTTGTGTTCGACTGGGCTTATGCTGATATTGCAGGAGTCGTAGACCCTCAGCAATTTGGCAACATGAAAACTTCCTCCACCACTCACTGTCTTGTCAGCTTTCTCGATTACATATACCGCCATCTCGAGAAACGAAAAACGTCTGTAGCTGTCGCCTTCATTGATTTCACTAAAGCGTTCGACCTAGTCGACCACAATATAATCATCAACAAAGCTATTGACCTCGGGCTTCGAAGAAGCCTCATACCATGGCTTACAGACTTCCTCAGTGACCGACGCCAAGCTGTACGCTTCCGAGGGGCTGTCTCCACCTTTCAGTCACTCACCTGTGGCGTCCCCCAAGGCACCAAGATGGGACCACTCTGCTTCCTTATGCTCATCAATGATGCCCTAAGAGAAACCCCTGCTCGCTGGAAATATGTCGACGACTCCACCATTGGGTTCAGCGTCAACAATTCTGCTCCCAACTATACCGCCCTTCAGGATTTATTGAACAGTCTCCAAAACTGGGCTACCAACAACCATGTCACCATCAACCATACCAAGACCATGGTTATGCACATCAACCTCTCCTCCGACATTGTCCCACCTCCTTCCATTACTCTAGGTCCGAACACACTCCAGGTCGTAGATTCCACGAAGCTCCTCGGCGTCACCATAGACAACAAACTAAATTGGAAACCACACGTCAATGAAGTTGTCAAATCCTCCAGTTTCCGTTTCCACCTCCTCCGCCGACTCAAGTCCCTCGGAGTTCCTGCACACGAGCTCCTCAGTGTTTACACAACATTCATACTTCCCAAGCTCACCTATGCCTCCCCCACCTGGTCTTCCTCCCTAAATGCCACACAACGTAAACACCTAGAAAAAGTGCAAAAGAGGGCATGCAAGATTATTCTCTCCTCCTCCTACTCCACATATCAAGAAGCGCTCAACACACTGACCCTTTCGACTCTCACTGACCATCACCACGACCTCATCTGCAAATTTGGTAAGAAGCTTCTACACCATCCCCGACACCGGCTCCTACTACCACCCGAGGTCCCTTGTCCGAGAATTGCTGTTCGACACCACAACCGCATCCAGCCCATACGTGCACGAACTGATCGCTATAAGAACAGCCCAGTCCCAACCATTGTAAAAATTATCAATAACTTGTAATACTGTAACACTGTCACTATGTTGAATTGAACTGTAGTTTGAGCTTTTCCCCATCTAAGTTATTATATGTCTTATTTGTGTCACTTATGTTACTTGTATATTATTTGTAATTCGTAACCCATTCCCCAAATATGTAACTGTATATTTTCAGCCTTCTGGCTGCCAAGCTCTTTCAATAAACCGTTAATTATTATTATTATTATTATTATTATGTACAGTCACCCAAAAAAGTCCTGTCGCGAACCATGAACCCCGAGATTCAGACTCTTGAATCCGAAGCATTTATGGACAGAATACTGTATCAGTGTCTACTGCTTCGGGTTCACGAGTCTGAATCTCGGGGTTCATGGTTCGCGACAGGACTTTTTTGGGTGACTGTACATATACACGCACACGTAAACGCTCAAGTGCAAATATAGACACGCCCAAACGCACATACACGCACACGGAGGGCCAAGACGGTTGACCTGAATAAGATTGAATAAAACAACCCATCCTGAGAGGAGAGACACACACTCACCGCCATCAGTGATAATAACAACAGACTTATCCATACCTTCAGCGTACACCACAGAGGGCAGCACTGACGTTGGCTGGTAAGGTGTTCCATGTTGTGGTGTTGTGTGGGTTATTGTGGTGTTGGTGTGGCTCTTGTGGTGCTGTGGATGACTCTAGTGGTGTAGAAGTGTTCAGTGATCACCAGTGTCAAGTGGGGCGCCAATACCTAGTGTCGGTAATGAGTTAAAGGTAAATCTTTCTGGTCATGGTGGGAGTTGTCTACATATGCCCTTCTAGATCGGTCAGTGACGGCTCTTATGGGTAGATTACAGTAAGGTCAAAATGGCTCTTCTTCATCAGGCTGTATGAGAACCCCGACTTTGTTGATAATCCTGGACAGGTGTGTCCTCACCCACCGCACTAACTAGCTAACTACCGCTGATTGCCTCACCCACTCGTTATTCGTGCAACAGAGCCTTGTTGGCCGACACAGTTATTGGACGATACTATGAGTGATGTCCCGGGCCTGGCTGTCCAGTTTGTCTCCCCGCCTCGTAGGGAATAATTCTTGCTTTTTTCCCCGAAGGAAAACACCCAAAACCCGACTAACCTCTCACCAGATTCCTGAATGAGTCCTCTCCTCTCCTCCCTCTGGTAGCATAGATGGCTCCATAAAGAAACTCTTAAAATCTAGTTATAAATGTTTTTGATCGCCACAAACCAAATAAAGTTTTACGACAGAAAAACAAGCACTGATTCCTAAATGACTTGTGTTTTTTCTTAACCCCGCCGCTGTAGCTGCTGGGGGGCCTTTGTTTTTTCTCAGTGTCTGTCGGTCGCGTATCTCGTCCTGTTGTTTTCCAGAGTGACCTCGAGCACTGATGAAAGAGGTCGTCTTGGTATTGAAACAGCAGCTGGGTAAGAGGAACCATTAGTACCTGCAGGTGTTTGGTATAAGGTCCTGTGGGTTAATTACTTCTGCTTGTTACATCAGGAAGAGATGGTTGAAGTGCTGTCATATTGTAACTATTTTTAGATCACACACACACACAAGCAGGACTCAACAGCTTCCTCACCACCCAGCACCCTCACCACCCAGCACCCTCACCACCCAGCACCCTCACCACCCTGACCACATCCTTCGTGAATCCACAAAGCCCAATAAACATATTGGAGGAGGTTGATGGACGAATTACTGGGACATGTTCAGGTGAGGGAGCTTCAAGGATCAATTAGCGGGAACATGTTCGGGTGAGGCTGAGGTAAAGGAAAAAAGATTGTCTATCAATAAAACTCTTACGCGTAAACGTACTGATCATATCACTCTTGGTGGTGGTGTTGTGGTGGTGGGGATTGTGGTGGTAGGGGTAGTTGTGGTGGTGGTGGATTGTGGTGGTATGGGTTGTGGTGGGGGTTGTTGTATGTGTGTGTGTGTGTGTGTGTGTGTGTGTCACGCACAAAGGGTGGTGTAATGCGTCTAGTGTGGCAGCATTATGTTAGTGTTAAGGTGCAAGCACTGCTTGCTTCCTCTCGCTTTCAGCTGCCGCCGCTGGCTAGCACCTCGTGGCGAACAGGGAAGCAACTTGCATAAGTCTTCCCCTGCCAGTACACAGCCTCTTCGCCGTCAAGACTCCTGCTGTGCCTCCTCGTGGCAACACACGGTAACTGGGTGCCTCGTGGGCCCAGGCTGGATCAGCAGGGGATCTCAAAGAAGCAGTGGGCCCAGAGAGACGGAACATAGGCTCACTGGCATGTGGACGCATCCTGACGCCTACCAACCACTGCCCCGCTGCCTTGTGGATTAACCTTGGGAGGTATAAGGCTACGGGAGCAAACTCCGAACGAAAAATCTGCTGTGGAGCCCCGCATCAGGCAGACATGCTTACAGAGCTCCAACAACACCAACGGCGGTATAGGCGGAAGAGGTGATCATCATGGGAACCCAACGACTACACTGGTGGACGAAAGCAATGCATGACGTACAGGCTACTAAGGCGGAACCCAAGAAACTGGGCTATCGGCAGTCCATTGCAACTCTTCCTCTTCCCAGTATCTGCAATACTTGCACCACTGGATCAGGAAATGGGGGAGCCATGATGTGTGATTGCAGCCTACGCTCTTGCCTCATCACCCAAATCAACTCATGCACAGCCACCATCCAGCTTATCATACTCCTCATCATCTAAACCCCTATACCTCCAAAAGTCCTATGGCGACGGACGAGTTGCGACGGGGACAAGTAGAGATGACTGCTTGGAGTCTCTAGTCAGAGATAAGATGGTCGTTTATGCACTGGGCTGTAGGCAGCAGTGGAATCCGGTCCTGTCTGTGCGACTGAGCAGCCCTTTCGGGGAGCCACTCTACTCGCCCCACATGGGGAGGAGGCTAGAAAAGGTGCCCTAAACATAGCTTGCTTAAATAACCGACCTGACTGGGCAACTGCACCCAGTAAGGTCACCCATATGCGATCGAAAACACAACTATATTCACAGATCAAAACAAAACAAAACTATACAACCTCTTATGGTCGCTGCATGGAATGTGAGGGCTCTTCTGGACACTGGCACAAATGAGTGTGGCAAAAGAGCTGGCTAGGTATAACATCGACATGGCAACCATTAGTGAGTCCCAACTCCCAGACGAAGGTCGACTCACAGAACGGGGGCCTGGCTATACCTTCTTCTGGAAGGGAAAGCCAGCTGTGCAGAGAAACCGCATTTATGGGGTTGGCTTTGCCATCCGTCAACGCATCCTACACAGGCTAACTGAAATGCCTGTTAGGATCAACGAACGCCTCATGACGCTTCGAGTCCCACTAAATCACTCACGTGAGGATGACATCAAGTAGGCCTTTTACACCGACCTCGACAGAGTGCTAACCTCTATCCCCAGAGAAGATAAGGTTGTGCTCCTTGGTGACTTCAATGCCAGAGTTGACAGAGATGCTGATATTTGGAGAAATGGACAAGGTAAGCATAATCCTAACGGCCTACTCCTCCTTAGAAAGTGTGCTGCACACAACCTCACTATCACCAATACTTTGTTTAAGCAGTCTGACAAGTTCAAGGGTTCGTGGCAACACCCACGATCCAAACACTGGCATCTCATTGACTACATCATTGTCAGAGAAAGAGATCGCCGAGATGTCCTTATCACCTGAGTCATGCGTGGCTCAGACCACTGTGACACTGATCATCGGTTCGTCAACCAAGCTCTCACTTCACTTCGCCCCAAAATGGCGAAGCCAGCAAGCCTCCAGAAGAGGTTTTAACACTAAGCGTCTGGAAGATCCAGTGGTAGCACATGCTTTCAGAGAGCAGCTCAAACATAGGCTGATAAACAACCCGACAACAAACAACACAAATCTCAGTGCCGAATGGGATATTCTCGACACTGTCCTGACAAAAACCTGTACCTGTAGAGAGACCTTCGGCCAGATCGAAAGAATACACCAGAACTGTTTTTTATGAAAATAACCCAAAAGTCAATTTACACATCGATGATAAACGTACTGCTTTAACTGACTTGCAGAACAACCCTCAGTCTCGGATTGAAGCTGATACTTTCCACAAGAAGAAAGCGGCGGCCCAGCGCAAACTTCGCAATCTAAAGAATGACTGGTTTAAAACTAGAGCATGTGAAACACAAAAAAATTGCAGATCAGCACAAAATGTGCGAATTTTTCAATTCCACTAAAATATTTAATGGGTCAATCACTCATGGCGCAGCCCCCTTCACTCATCCGACGGTAACTCCCAAATTAAAGACAAAGAAGGCATCCTTCAGCACTGGAAAGAGCACTACCATTCACTGATCAACCAAAACTCCGATGTGGATATCCTGACTACCCAGCAGGCCCCTCAGCATCCAGAGCTGGCAGAAGTAGCTTCTGCCATCAAACAGATGAAAAATCACAAAGCCTCAGGGCCTGATGGAATCCTAGCCGAGGTGCCTAAAGCAGGTGGACCTCTGCTTACCAGTTGTCTCCACTCTCTTTCTCGTCAATATTTATAAGAACAAGGGAGACTGGTCAGACTGTGGCAACTACTGTGGGATCTCGCTGCTGTCAGTAGCTCGCAAGATTATCGCCTGAGGCCTCCTCAACAGACTTCTTCCTGAGGCGGAAAACTTCCTCCCAGAATCTCAATGTTGCTTTAGACCATTGCGTCGCACCAGTGACATGATCTTTCCTGTCGAGAACAGTATCGTGACCTGTACATGGCCTTCATCGACCAAACCAAGGCCTTCGACTCGGTCAACAGGGAAGCCCTCTGGCGGACCCACAGCCGTTTTGGCTGTCCACCAAAATTCATTGCCATTGTGAGGCAACTCAACGATGACATGAACGGCAGTGTCCTGCACAGTGTCATCCAGTCTGAGCTCTTCCCCATCCAAACAGGGGTAAAACAAGGATGTGTACTGGCACCAACTCTCTGTTCCATTTTCTTGGCTGCCTTCCTTACTCGTGCCAGTGCCAATTTAGCCAGTGGGGTGGACATTGAGTACCGGATGAAGTGTCTTTTCATCATAAGACGACTCCAGGCAGGAACAAAGGTGTCGGCAGCTTCCATTACTGAACTTCAGTATGCAGACAACCTCACCCTTGTTGCTCACACTGAACGCGACCTACAGGCGATCCTGAGCATCTATGCAGATGCGTATGCACAGTTCGGCCTTGAGGTGAATGTACGTTAGACTCAGATTCTCTTTCAGCCTGTCCCTTGTTCAGCCACACCTCCACCATCCATCCAGCTCAACGGTACTACCCTCTCTAATATTATCCACTCTCGTTATCTCGGCTCCCACCTGTCCACCACTGCGGACATTGATGAAGAGATTTAACATCAGATCAGATGTACCTCTCAAGCCTTTGGTAGACTTTGTACCCATGTCTTCATCTGTTGGGAGCTGAAATTATCTACAAAGTTGCATGTTTATCGAACCTTGGACCTCCCCACCCATCTATATGGCAGTGAGACATGGGTCACGTCCAGGAGGCATCTCAGGGCAATTGAATTCTTTCACCAACGTAGTCTATGTTCCATCCTCCAAGTTCGCTGGGAAGACAAGAGAACAAATGCCAGTATTCTCGCTGACACCAAGTGTAGGAGCATTGAGACTACCATTATCCATGAACAACTGGACTGGCCATATTACCCACATGGACGACAGTAGACTGCCAAAGCAGCTACTTTACAGTCACCTAACGAACAGTAAACGTAGCATTGGTGGGAAACTGAAAAGGTATAAGGATAGTATTAAGACAAACCCGAAAAATTGCCAAATCGACCCCCCTCACCTGGGAGACGATTACTCCACACCGTAACGCTTAGAGGAGCACCATACAAGAAGGTATCAATACTTTCGAGTTAGCCCGACTGCAAACCGAGGCAGACAAGCGTCAACCCCGGAAAGATGCTGCCACCGCCCCTGCCGCACTATATGTAGCCCTCCACATGTCCTGTATCGGCCTCTTTAGTCACCTCAACTCACCAACAAAGGTGACGTACTTAATAACTTATATCATTGTATCATAGCTTGATGTCCATCAGACTTGATTCCTAGTGATAGCAAAGTAGTAGTAAGTAGGTGGTGGTTGTGGTGGTGGCTGTGGTAGTGGTGTTGGTAGTGGTAGTATTGGTTTGGGTAGTGATTGTGGTGCTGGTGATGATGGCAGCAGCAACTGTGGTGACTTCTGTATAAATAGCACACAAAACACTACACCACACGATAATGTCCCTGAGATTAATTGAAGTTTTGCATTTAAATGTAACTTTCAATTAAAAACATCCAAATAAACTGTTTATCCAAGTGCTGTATTATCCATGATCCATGACGAAAAAATGACCATGTATATCCAACAGCTGACACTCTGTGTATCTGCTACAACATTCCCTAAACCTTGCATTATAAGTCAAGGTGTCAGAATGGTTACTGTAATGAGGTTGTGAGTCGTTCTTCCCATGTTCGAATCCCCGTTCAGGAGTCATTATCTAATTTATATCTGGCAGAAGACAGTATATGTAGAATGATTATGTCTGGATTGTCTGAAAATTAGACATCCCAACTTATTTCACTTGATTAATATCCTAATGTTAACTTAACCTATCTAATGTAACAAAGTAACTTGCCCCAACCTAACCATTCCAGGTTATTTACCTGGTGATTAAACACCCTAATGGTAATATAAACTACCAAGCATAAAATAACAGGTGAAACGCTAAGTCAAGTCACAATGGGAGTTTGCATCTCTGAGGTCTCACATAATTACTGTGTATACCCGAGGCTCACACTGATACCCATAGATCACACAGTTACTGTATGGCGGCGATGATGGCGGTGGTTTTGGTATTAATGGTGGCGATGGTATTTGTAGTGGTAGTGATGGCGACGATGGTAATGCTGGTGGTGATGGGGATGTGGTGGTGGTGGTGGTAGGGATGTTGTGGTACTCGGGACTCACACAACTATACTGTATGGTAGCGGGACTCACACAATGGTACCCGGGGCTCACACAATGGTACCCGAGGCTCACACAATGGTACCCGGGACTCACACAATGGTACCCGAGGCTCACACAATGGTACCTGGGACTCACACAACTACTATATGGTACCCCGAGTTCACTGTAAAAAGGGGAGAGACCAAAAACCTCTATGTGTATATTTTTCCCCATGAGTGAGTGCACAGGTTGACGGAATACTTTTTTAATAGTAAAGGCTAATTGCAATGCTTTCTCTTTTTGTCGGTGTTACCATTGGTACTTGGTATAAAATGGATAAAAACTTGAAAAAAAGGGATGATTTTCTTGGAGAGCATCAAGCAGTCATCCATTGCTCATCCATTATTTGTTATTGTTATTGTAGAAATATTATTTTACTTGTCGAGTTTTGTCATATGATTTTATTGAGGAGCAGGTCGATGGAGCGGTACTTCCCTCACCCAGATTTGTCACCTTTCTTGATGATAGTTATGATGGCAGCCTTTGTAAAGTCTTGTGGGGATTCCTCGTCCATCCAGATTTTGTCGATGAGTTCGTGGAATTTATGAGTGAGGATCTACACCTCCAGTCCTGAAGATTTCCTCTGGGAAGACATCCGCTGGAGGTCTTGTTATTTATTTGCTTGATGGTGCGCTGGACCTACCCAGAGGTTCGTGAGTCACCCTGAGGTATTTTCTCCAGGTGTTGCTCGGTGGTCGTGCATCACCACAGGTTCAGGGTTCGGCAGCCATTTAAAGTGTTTCTGCTATTGTTGTTTAGGATGGGGTGTCGTCTTTCTGAGAGCGATCCGTCTTAAGACTGAAGATGTAGTGGGTCTGTGGGAGCTGGGTTCCTAGAGGCCTCTGTCATCTGGGAAAGCTCTCCGTGAAGAGTTGGTCAGTAAGGAGTTGATCTCACCGAGTTGTACTATTTGTATGGAAGTACAGTACGTGAGAGTTGTCAAGAGTTCTTAGGGATCATCTGAAGATTAGGCACCCTAGCTTCTTTTACGCGATAATTTACACCCTAAAGATACTTTACCTTTCCTTACCTTACCTTACTCTAACAATGTAACCTAACTTAACCTAACCCTTCCAGGTAGTGTTAGAGTGTTTAATCATCACGTGAAATAAGCTAGGGTGTCTAATCGTCACTTAATCCGTCTTTAATATGGAATATAGCTTATGAGAGAATTAACGGCAATGTGAGTGAATGGAAGTGATGTTGATGGAATGCGTCGGGTGTGGCCGTGAGAGTGAGACTTGGTGACACACAATAAAGGTTATCTCATAGTTGTAGACGTGAGTGATGCTGAGCTGTTAACCCAAAGTGTGTAGGAAAGTTATAAAAAAAAAGACAATATATTTTTTGATGAAGGTTGCTGGCGAGGGATGTTAAAGCTCTTTTATTTATAAGACATACACCCACCACCCACACCCAAACCTACCACCCACCTCCACCCGCACCTACCACCCACCCTCATCCACCACCCACCCCCACCCGCACCTACCAACCACCCCCACCCGAACCTACACCACCCCCCGCACTACCACCACCCACCCGCACCTACACCACCCTCACCCCACCACCCCCACCCGCACCTACCAACCACCCCCACCCGAACCTACCACCCACCCCACCCACCACCCACCCCACCCACCCCCACACACCACCCACCCCCACCCACCACCCACCCCCACCCGCACCCACCAACCACCCCCACCCGCACCTCCCCATCCAGACCAGACTGACTACACTGTTCATTAGAGTTAAAATTCTTCCATTTGATGCGTTAGTGAAATATTTGACGAGAAGAACACTTTAGTCTTTGGTCTGTCACACAATGTTTGTAAGTTTGTGTTTCGTGTTGTTTTATGGAGGAAGATTCTCCCTATTACTACATGAGGGAGAAAGATTTTTACACTCACAACACAGGGGAGGAAGACACTACACGGGGGAGGAAGACACGACACGGGGGGAGGAAGACACTACACGGGGGAGGAAGACACTACACGGGGAGGAAGACACTACACGAGGAGGAAGACACTACACGGGGGAGGAAGACACTACACGAGGGAGGAAGACACTACACGGGGAGGAAGACACTACACGAGGAGGAAGACACTACACGGGGGAGGAAAACACTACACGGGGAGAAAGACACTACACGGGGGAGGAAGACACTACACGGGGAGGAAGACACGACACGGGGGGAGGAAGACACTACACGAGGGAGGAAGACACGACACGGGGGGAGGAAGACACTACACGGGGGAGGAAGACACTACACGGGGAGGAAGACACTACACGGGGGAGGAAGACACTACACGGGGGAGGAAGACACTACACGGGGGAGGAAGACACTACACGGGGGAGGAAGACACTACACGAGGGAGGAAGACACTACACGAGGGAGGAAGACACTACACGGTGGGAGGAAGACACTACACGGGGAGGAAGACACTACACGGGGAGGAGACACTACACGGGGGAGGAAGACACTACACGGAGGAGCACTAGGGAGGAAGACACTACACGGGGAGGAAGACACGACACGGGGAGGAAGACACTACACGGGGAGGAAGACACTACACGGGGGAGGAAGACACTACACGGGGAGGAAGACACTACACGGGGAGGAAGACACTACACGGGGAGGAAGACACGACACGGGGAGAGGAAGACACTACACGGGGAGGAAGACACTACACGGGGAGGAAGACACTACACGGGGGAGGAAGACACGACACGGGGGAGGAAGACACTACACGGGGAGGAAGACACTACACGGGGGAGGAAGACACTACACGGGGGAGGAAGACACTACACGAGGGAGGAAGACACTACACGGGGGAGGAAGACACTACACGAGGGAGGAAGACACTACACGGGGAGGAAGACACTACACGGGGGGGAGGAAGACACTACACGGGGAGGAAGACACTACACGGGGGGGGGGGGGGACCTATCATCACCACAACATAAAAGAAGAAAGTGATTATCTTCGTAACTTTTAACCAATAAAAAATGGAAGTTTCTGTCGCCTGACCTAAAGCAACCCTCTTCTCTTCCTTCTCCCTCTCTCCCTCCTTCTTCTTCCCCCTCTCCTCCTTCCTCACGTTTCACTCCTTTTCTCTCCCCTTATCTCTCCCTCCGTAATCTCTTCTTCCCTCTCACTTCATCTCTCCCTCCGTCTTCTCTTATTACACCCTCTCTATCCCTTAATTTCTCTCTCCCTCTCACGTCTCTCTCCCTCTTCTCTCACCGCTCTCTCCTACTTCTCTCACCTCTTACTCCCTCTTCTCTCCCCTCCCTGTGGGTGGTGGAGAGGAGAGCTGTTGTTTTACGGAATCTGGTCAGTTAGTAAGGAAATCAAATGAACATCGGTGAGGGAGCCGGAATTTTACGTCACTCCTCCACGTATCAGGAATATCTTAACTAGTGTACATTATGCACTTATGTGTGACGATAACATGTACACAAAGGCGGGTGATGACTTAATGATTCTGCTTGTTGAGAGATATTCTGTGAAATTATTAATATAATTCTCAAAGAACACAGAGATTTACATTTTAATTTACAACTTGCATGTATCTTATAAACGGAGTAACTAAAATCAAATTCGTTATACCACATATTGTATGCATATTATGATCACCTGGGTAAAAGTGCGGCAGAACTGTCAGTCAACACAGTGAAGGTGGAAGGTGAACACAGGTGGTCTGTCCGGCGAGTGTTGTGACGACAGTGTGTGAGGTTACCTGCCCGTGTACTGTATACTCACACACCTTGTACCTTCAATACCACGGGGAACTGCCCAGGTGTGACCCTAGCAGGTTCAATACTCGAGCACAATTGTAAACTACGTTGGACTTGAGTAATATGGAGTAAGTGCTCGGAAGTCATAACAAATTAATCACTTGTTCATGTTTTGTGAAACACGAGTTAAACATTTACCTGTAGGAATGAACCAAACAAAAGTTCCAGAGTTCTTTTAATTGTGAAGCTCAGGTGTCGTGGGCCTGGGTATGTCACACGTCTCAAGGAATAATTATGACTTTATTTCTTGGGACGAATTTATTGTTGATAATTTTTAATGATTTGAAGTAAACAATAATAGGACGCGTATTATATCGGGAAGGTTTGTTGAATGGTTCATTTCCTAATGAATGAGTTCCAATCTATGATATACAGTACATTGTTGGTTCATGCCGCAGTAATGGTAACTTATTAAAGCTTATATAATTCAGTCCAGGCCAGGTAACTGATGGCGTGTGATAAAGTAGTTATAACATGATTGTTGTTGTTGAATAACTTTGTATGTCACATCACTGTGTCTATTGTGAGAGTAAATCTTGTACTCTGATGTTTTAAACGCACGTAATGCAAGAATGACTGCATATATTAATGATCTCTTATATGAAGAAATATCCGGTACATCATCAATGTTTCTACGACAATACTGGTTTAAACTGAACTGGTCACTGGTTTAACACAGGACCATTGGTCGACGTGAGCCAGGAGGGAGTCTCACATACACGGTCGACTGGTGAATTTCGTCAGCCATAGACTGAACGTCACCACCGAATACTCTGTTCCTGTTTTTATTATTTTCGTTAGTTGTGCACCGCCCCCTCCCTCTCCCCTTACCTCTCCACCTCCCCCTTCCCATCCCCTATTCCGTCACTATAGGTGCCGCTCGAAGTGCTTGCCCTGAGAAAATGAATTCTGATTGAGGAAGGTACTCAGTGGTTGCGCCATTTAGTTGTTTATTTTCTTGTTTCCTTGTTGAAGTTTGGACATAATAGTGACAGAGAGCTTTGGTAAATTATAACATGCATAACATATGAAGTATATAATATATATATAATCCATCTAACATACAAAAATTCTTATAACATACATAACATTCGCTACTAGTTAATGTTTACGTTTTGTCATCATCAGACCCAAACTTGTGGTTCATATAAACAATTACAACAGAAAATGTTTTAACTTCAACATCTCACACTACCAGCACGTACAGTATGTACAGTAGACCAACAAACACTTGTCAACACTGTGGTTTGGATTAGTGTCGCCCAACTCTCGTTCAGTAAGTTTGTGTTTGTTTATGATAACATCTGTCGTGACAAACAATGCTTAAAACAATAGGAATATTTTTCAACTTGAGAATTTTATGTGACAAGTTTTGCCTCGTAGCTGTGTAGTGAAGTAGGTTATGTTCCTCGGGGTTTACTGTGTGAGGCTAATATCTTCTTCAGTGTAAATGTGAATGATTTAGTAATATAAACCTCCTCTTATATATAATGAAGCTGGAGTCTTTTGCTTTCTGACACTTATGTTACGTGTCTCTGTAAGGTATTGGTGGTCATCATGACGTAGGGAAACACCTGCCACACCGCGCCTCGTCAACTACTGTGAACAAATTGTGGAAACAATTTAGTCGTTCCATTATTTATAATATTGACTTCCTTCTCTGTTGTGGTAGTGTACAGTAGATATACTGTGTTGTGTCGGACGGGCACAACGTGACTGTGGGCGTTGTGCTGTGTCCTCACAATAAAGGTACATGTGTTGTATACTCACAACATAGGTGCAGGTGATGTGTTGTGTGTTGTATACTCACAACACAGGTGCAGGTGATGTGTTGTGTGTTGTATACTCACAACACAGGTGCAGGTGATGTGTTGTGTGTTGTATACTCACAACACAGGTGCAGGTGATGTGTTGTGTGTTGTATACTCACAACACAGGTGCAGGTGATGTGTTGTGTGTTGTATACTCACAACACAGGTGCAGGTGATGTGTTGTGTGTTGTATACTCACAACACAGGTGCAGGTGATGTGTTGTGTGTTGTATACTCACAACACAGGTGCAGGTGATGTGTTGTGTGTTGTATACTCACAACACAGGTGCAGGTGATGTGTTGTGTGTTGTATACTCACAACACAGGTGCAGGTGATGTGTTGTGTGTTGTATATTCACAACACAGGTGCAGGTGATGTGTTGTGTGTTGTATACTCACAACACAGGTGCAGGTGATGTGTTGTGTGTTGTATACTCACAACACAGGTGCAGGTGATGTGTTGTGTGTTGTATACTCACAACACAGGTGCAAGTGATGTGTTGTGTGTTGTATACTCACAACATAGGTGCAGGTGTTGTGTTGTGTGTTGTATACTCACAACACAGGTGCAGGTGTTGTGTTGTATGCTCACAACGGAGGTGCAGGTGTTGTGTTGTATGCCCACGACGACTTGTGATACTGTCCCTCTACACGACAGAAACGCCAACCATCATCTCCAGGAATGAAAACTTAGTTGATTGATCGATGTACGTTAACATAACTGCGCTTAACTAAGTAGTTCAAGTTTGCTCTGATCAAGAATAAGCTATCGTCATTCAATTTGCTGCTTGTTTTAATCATCTGTTGTTACGACTGCGGCAGGTCACCTTCCATTACAGGCTCAGGTTGCTTACCCCCTGCCCTTACACACACCACTGTAGGCATGACGGTGCACACAGTTTAGTCAGATTACATAATTATCCCACCACAGCTGCTCCTTCACCTGTCTGGGCCAATAACCTGTGACAGACTGATGATTGTTGTACTGATAAATATTTTTCGGTACTCGGTGTGATAAGCAACTCCTTGACGCGAATATATTCTTCTGACACCCAAACGTCAAACTGGGACTCTTCAGAAGCTGCCGCCCCGGATAAACGCTTAAAATGGGCATGATTATTCACTTTTGTATAGAATTATGAGACTTTGGCCACATATTCTACTTGGGTTAGTAAAGATTTTCTGATATAGTGTCAACTGAAGAGCGTCCCATGGTTGCCTGCAGCGCCCCTAGCGGCTGACCGTGGTAGTAACAGTGAAGAGTTAGCAGGTGTGGTAGTAACAGTGAAGAGTTAGCAGGTGTGGTAGTAGCAGTGAAGAGTTAGCAGGTGTGGTAGTAACAGTGAAGAGTTAGCAGGTGTGGTAGTAACAGTGAAAAGTCAGCAGGTGTGGTAGTAACAGTGAAGAGTTAGCAGGTGTGGTAGTAACAGTGAAGAGTTAGCAGGTGTGGTAGCAACAGTGAAGAGTTAGCAGGTGTGGTAGTAACAGTGAAAAGTCAGCAGGTGTAGTGTGGAGAGTAGCAGTGTAAAATCCATCGTTTAAGTTATGAGACAAGTCCCTCAGTTGTAACAAGAAAGTATATACATAATTAACCTTTTACCTGTATGTTCTCACCTTCATACAGTCATCATCAGGTCCCAAAATAGCCTCGTTAACCAGTGATTATACAAGGTTAACGAGGCCAGCCATTAAGTCCATAAACACTACATAAACATTTACTTTAGGAATTGTAGGAATTGTTTTTTGTTTCTTAGGCATGAAAAAATGGTCGTGTGTGAATCTTAATTGTTGCCTCTCCGAGTGAAGTTTTTAAAGGTTGTTCTTTGATGTTTAAAACGGAGTAATTTCAAGGAGGAATTTGCTAAAGCCCACAGAGAGAGTTTTTTATTGTCATCCAAGAAAAACAAAGTAATTCTCGTGTACGGAAAGTTACGTTTAGTGCAAGACAGTGACTGGCCAGATGGACCACAGCTATAAAGGAACTTCATCCTAACCAGAATATCGTTAGACTACTAAGGCGTGTGCCGGGCAATCCATTATTGGTGTTGTACAATATGAATATGCCGTTTCTTGTGTCTTCAGTGGGAGCGTTGGTAGCTTCCTGATGCGGCTCTGCATCTGTGTCAGGGGTCTGCTGTTATCAGCTGGTACCGGTCGGTTAGGTGCTGTGGGGCCGGTAAATCAGGGGTTTTTCCTTGTTGGCTCCCCTAAAGCAGTAGAGCTGCTTGACACCTGCGTAGTTGGCGGGTTTGGTTGCTGGGAAGGGGGGGGGGGCAACTTGAACGCAGTTGTAGTGTCATGTAGGGACGACATCATTCTTACAGTTGATGCAGCCTGTTTGTACAGTTTCTCCTGCAGTGATCTTATCACTTCAGATCTTTGTTGTGTGTGGTCATGCGCAGAAACCACACCACAGTCACTGAGAAGGGCAGATACGAGCCACATGGCCCCATCGCTGACATTTGTAACATCTCCGGGTTGGAGGCTGATGTTGTCTACTTTTAGATAACGGTAAGCACCAAGGACAGTGGGAGTCCTGGGTGGGTCCTCAGGTCCTGTCCAATCAACTTTGACTGTATTCTTGCCTCTGAGCCGCCTTGGCCTTGTAATGTTCTCATCTTGTTCAAGCATTACAGGGTCTTGGAACTGGCCGAGGTAAGCTGGATTCTCTCTCACTGCTCAAGAGGGAGGCTGGGTTCTGTCTCACTGCTCAAGAGGGAGGCTGGGTTCTCTCTCACTGTTCATGAGGGAGGCTGGGTTCTCTCTCACTGTTCAAGAGGGAGGCTAGGTTCTCTCTCACTGTTCAAGAGGGAGGCTGGGTTCTCTCTCACTGTTCAAGAGGGAAGCTTGGTTCTCTCTCACTGCTCAAGAGGGAGGCTAGGTTCTCTCTCACTGTTCAAGAGGGAGGCTGGGTTCTCTCTCACTGCTCAAGAGGGAGGCTGGGTTCTCTCTCACTGCTCAAGAGGGAGGCTGGGTTCTCTCTCACTGTTCAAGAGGGAGACTGGGTTCTCTCTCACTGTTCAAGAGGGAGGCTAGGTTCTCTCTCACTTTTCAAGAGGGAGGCTAGGTTCTCTCTCACTGTTCAAGAGGGAGGCTGGGTTCTCTCTCACTGCTCAAGAGGGAGGCTGGGTTCTCTCTCACTGTTCAAGAGGGAGGCTGGGTTCTCTCTCACTGTTCAAGAGGGAGGCTGGGTTCTCTCTCACTGTTCAAGAGGGAGGATGGGTTCTCTCTCACTGTTCAAGAGGGAGGCTAGGTTCTCTCTCACTGCTCAAGAGGGAGGCTGGGTTCTCTCTCACTGCTCAAGAGGGAGGCTGGGTTCTCTCTCACTGTTGAAGAGGGAGACTAGGTTCTCTCTCACTGCTCAAGAGGGAGGCTGGGTTCTCTCTCACTGTTCAAGAGGGAGGCTGGGTTCTCTCTCACTGCTCAAGAGGGAGGCTGGGTTCTCTCTCACTGCTCAAGAGGGAGGCTGGGTTCTCTCTCACTGTTGAAGAGGGAGACTAGGTTCTCTCTCACTGCTCAAGAGGGAGACTGGGTTCTCTCTCACTGCTCAAGAGGGAGGCTGGGTTCTCTCTCACTGCTCAAGAGGGAGGCTGGGTTCTCTCTCACTGCTCAAGAGGGAGGCTGGGTTCTCTCTCACTGCTCAAGAGGGAGGCTGGGTTCTCTCTCACTGTTCAAGAGGGAGGCTAGGTTCTCTCTCACTGTTCAAGAGGGAGGCTAGGTTCTCTCTCACTAATCAAGAGGGAGGCTGGGTTCTCTCTCACTGCTCAAGAGGGAGGCTGGGTTCTCTCTCACTGCTCAAGAGGGAGGCTGGGTTCTGTCTCACTGCTCAAGAGGGAGGCTGGGTTCTCTCTCACTGTTCAAGAGGGAAGCTTGGTTCTCTCTCACTGCTCAAGAGGGAGGCTGGGTTCTGTCTCACTGCTCAAGAGGGAGGCTGGGTTCTCTCTCACTGTTCAAGAGGGAAGCTTGGTTCTCTCTCACTGCTCAAGAGGGAGGCTGGGTTCTCTCTCACTGCTCAAGAGGTAATAATAATAATAATAATAATAATAATAATAATAATAATAATAATAAACTACTACTACTACTAATAATAATAATAATAAAGTAGAGTAACGTAATTTTCTTGTACTATGAGGAGAGAGAAACCCTGGAATGGTGAATGGGCAGAAAAGGAGGACTGATATAATTAATGTGTCAGAGAGAGAGAGAGGGAGAGAGAGAGAGAGAGAGAGAGAGAGAGAGAGAACAATTGGTAGTTCTAATGTTCCTTGTTCAGTGTTCCTATGTACTAAAACCCTCTTAAATACAATAAATAATCATGTTAAATTATACCAATGTTAAAAGAAGAGTCATGGAAGAGTTATTGATAAATAGATTATATCCCCTAATGATTATCCCCTTCAGCTTTTTTCACTTGATGATTAAACACCTTAAACCTAACCTAACCTAACCTAGCCTAACCTAACCTAACCTAACCTAACCTAACCTAACCCAGGTAACGTTAGAGTGTATTATTCATCAGGTAAAATAAGCTGGGGGTTAATCTTCACGTGATCAGCAAAAACATAATCCTTCAATATTTTCTTTAAACTAACTAGAATTTATTTTTTATTTATTAATTTTTATTTTATTTTTGTTTACAGATCCTGGTGATGTGGTGGTGGCTCATGGTGGCTCATAAGGTCTGTGTTAAATATCAGTATTATGTTCATGCTGGTTTAAAAGTCCCTATGTGCCTAGAATAAGGTCAAGTACCATTATAGTTATTTACCTTATTTAACTTTTAATAACGTAGGTATTATGGGGAATATGTATTGTAAATTACTATTCCAGAATATTATAATTACGAATTTTTTTTTAAACTCTGGGAATTATTTGATTGTTTCGGGTTTTCTACACACATTTTTTAGGAGAGTGTACAGCTGCCGTATTATTTATAGTCAGGTATATTGCTGGGCGTGTCGTGATGAGCGAGTGGTCACACATGTGCAGGTGTCTGACTGAGCGTCTCACCATCCAGGTCGTGGTTGACGCTCTTATCCACTCTTGGGGGTTGTAACTTCCGAATGTCTGTGTTTTGGATTATTTTAATACAGTTTACCTTATATCTGAGCATTTGGGATCAATTTGGCGTATTTTACCACATTTTTTTATCTTGGCTTATTTTGGAGCATTTTATCTTGTTTTAGAGCATTTTGGCCTATTTTAGCACACGAGCATTTTAACTCAGTCGTGAGGTCAAATAATAATTTTTGTACAATGAAGCAACATTTTTCGCCCCTTACTCATCGTCGCTTCACTTCCTCACCACAACTGTTAGTTAATAAATTTAATGTCGTAAAATTTCCAGGAGGGAGAACAACGTATGACCTATAAGTGAGTCTTGTTTATATATAACATAACCTAGTAATTTATATACAACACTGTGACCAAGTACAAGGCATGGTTTATATCCAACACTCCGATTATATCATCCATCTTGCAGTATCGTCTATCTAACCTAACCTAACCTAACCTAACCTAACCTAACCTAAAGCGGGTTGTGATTGGTGTACTAATTAGTTGCTGCATCCTAATATTTACGTGAATTATGTTTCAATGTGAGAAACGTCATGTACGGTTGCCAGATGCCGCTTGGGGCCAACACGATGTCTTGAAATTTGTGGAGGCATCTGTACATAAACTCAGACTGTACACACGGAGGCTATCAAGTCAGTAGAGTTCTGAGGTTGTTCTGTAAGGCTAAGCTGGATGGGGTCCTTGTTCCAGTGAGTGTTTACGACTCCACAATCACATTCAATCTGCTTAGTAAATGCCACGTATTAACTGTCGTATTCGCCTCCTCACCAGTCACACATCAGGGTTATTCTCACATTAATAACCGTTCTGTGGCTGACAATCATCATCAATAACCTCCAGGTCTGTAATACATGAGCCTTCTGTACTAGCATATCCTCCGTCTACTTGTCTGTACAGTTATCACATTTCTATATTTTATTCCCGAGAGTAACGTGAATTTCCTTGCTACTTAATCCTTAATCTTTACTTCATTCTCTTGTACATTAACCTGAACTAACCTTCCCAACTCCCGCCAGCCTGATCTTTATCCCTTCCCCCTCGACCACGACCTGTTGAGGCTTAAGCTTCCTTCTGAGTGTACAGCGACTCTCAGCAACTGTGAAAGTCAACACAAACAGTAAGTAACATTAATAAGGTTTACATGATGCCAAAATATGCTTCAATTTTTGTGTTATTGTTTCACCAGCCATTTTAATCCTTACTACTGTTCCACCAATCATGTTAATCCTCACTACTGTTCCACCAATCATGTCAATCCTCACTACTGTTCCACCAATCATGTTAATCCTCACTACTGTTCCACCAATCATGTTAATCCTCACTTCTGCTCCACCAATCATGTTAATCCTCACTACTACTCCACCAATCATGTTAATCCTCACTACTGTTCCAGCCAATCATGTTAATCTTCACTACTGTTCCACCAATCATGTTAATCCTCACTACTACTCCACCAATCATGTTAATCCAACACAGTTTTCACTTAACATCTAAAATAAAAAAAATAAAAATTTCCACCAACCACATCGTAAAAGTTGTTGTTGTTATTAGTCATTTCAGTGTATAATATACATCCTGGCTCCGGTGCTTACAACCCACACAACTGTTGTCATAATGAGATGAATCATACACTCATTCTTTCCTCCAATCGAGAATAAAATCCCTTGACTCAGAGTCCCCGAATTGTATAGGGACATGTTGGTGTTGTTATGTTTCCCTGTATGTAGCTAGACGTTGTTCTGTCGTGTAAAGATTTGATTAACCTGTTGGTGAATCGATTACGTACAGCGTCTCACATACCTGTTTTGGCTTACGGGGTAATGTTAAATACTGTATTATAATCCCTGTTGCCTATATCCTTTACTAATTGTTAATTGTATGTGTTGGTTGTATGGTCCGTGTATAATTTGGGTGTGTTGTTATTTAATTATCAAATCTGAATCATTTCGTTAAGTTGACGTATTGTTGGGTTTAGGTATAACTTGGTAACCACACGAGGGAGACGATTTTTTTTCCTATCTAAACTAGCGAGATCTGCTGCTAAATTTGTTGTCTGGAGCAATGCTGAGTTAAATTTGTGAGGGAAGTATTCATATTTAGGGTTTTATGTCACCTTATAATTTGTGAAATATTACTCGTGTTTACTCTCACACTCGCTGTATTCCCACTAAATTGATATGTTAGTAAATTATTCACTCCGCTATGAAGGTCACTCATTGTATTCCTGGTTCTTATTAGTTGTATTGGTTGTGTGCGTCAGTGTGTGGCAGCTGAAGAATGAAACATAGATACGTGGTCAGAAGGTAGCTGTGAGCCTCAGAGGTTGTGATTTCAACTCAGCAGCTAAGATAAAACCGGCCTTCTTGGTTCCGTGTTGGCCCAGAATTCCATCATTAATCCTGGTAACAACAAATCCTTCAGTACCTGCCTTAGATCTATACAGTATATATCTCATATTGGAGACTACACTTGGGTTTATGTGGTTCAGTTTTGGTCACCGTACTATAGTTGCATATTGATTCACCCCAAAAAAGCATTCAGAGGAGGATGATGACAAAGTTAATCCCGGACTTTAAGAACCTTGATTATAAACAGGTTAAAAAAAACTAACTAAATTTACATCCTCCTGCGAGACGTGACAGTGGGGGAAGATGGGGTTGAATAAAAGGTGATATAACTATGTATTAAATCTATCTAACCAGCAGCAACCACTGTGCAAGGACTTTATTAAGACACATTTAGATCTAGGCGGGAATTAGATAAACATGGGTTTGGAAATATAATTGTTTATGAGTGAGACAAGTTACCAAACATCATCACTACTAACTCGATATCACTCGTATGGATTACTGTATATGACAGATATAAGTGATGTGAGTTGGGTGTAAACAGGGCTTCCTAGTATAGACCAATAGACTTCTGCTGCAGTTTCTTTCATGCCTATGTTCTTATGTTAGCACCTCCTCGTACTGTGTTCCCTGATCTTGGACAGTCGCCAATGTTCAGCCTATTACCAGAGCAGGTGATCGTCTTTCTCCCTCCAGCTGTTGACCCATTACTCTCACCTTAGACAATTTTCAAGTGGAATGTCATACTCATAACCAAACATTTACTCACAGTCCTGGAAGACGACCACCTCTTCCCTGACACCTCCCCGACATCCTCCTGTACGATATCCAATCACGATCTTGAGAATTTGGGCTAAATTTTATCTTCATATTTTCGATAATTCTAAAACTTTCTGACAAGGTTTGGTATCAGCTTTTCCTCCTTGTTGAGTTTCCTCCTGTATGTATCCCGGATTCTATTTAACCCTTGATCTTTTTCTCAAGGTTCATGATGTTTTTCTGTTCACACTCGGGTACTTTTCTCTCAATGCTGGAGTTTATGGAGCTATTTACTACGTCAACGATAAATCTCCTCCTTCCTCCTCCTTCCTTAGCTTTCATACCAGACGGCGTTTCTCTTCACTTTGTGGTTTTATTCACTATATGTGTTGTCAGTGCGCCAAGAAACTGTACTACATCATCCCTCCTCCTTTCAATAATTACCGTCACAACGCACGTCATTCATGTATGTTCCGTTTAGTTGGACTTCATCATCACTCAACTACTTAATTCCTCGCACTGTTCGTCTGTTGAACTCTCTGCGCTATTACGTCATTCCAGCCATATGCAACTTACAAATATTTATTTCTTTGATAATGCTACCTGGGTGTTAGGTTAGGTTAGGTTAGGTTTAGGGTGATTACTCTTAAGGTGAAATAAGCTGCGGCTAATCACTTTGTGATTTATGTCTGTACCTGTCTCTGATGACATCAGATAAATAACCATTACTGTTTGTTAACACAGTGTTAACAAGACTTGGTTGTGGTAAGACACAGGGCCTCCCGGGGTGTAACCGGTAGGGCGAACGTAAGGCGGTAAATCCTCCAATTTGAGATTATTGCAGGATTGTGACCGCGATCCCTGGACCACCGCCGCTGTGGCCATAGTAGCCATGTTTGTTTGTGATCCCGGGATCACAGCCAGTGTGGCTATAGTGGCCATGTTTGTTTGTGATCCCTGGGCCACAGCCAGTGTGGCTATAGTGGCCATGTTTGTTTGTGATCCCTGGGCCACAGCCAGTGTGGCTATAGTGGCCATGTTTGTTTGTGATACCTGGACCACAGCCAGTGTGGCTATAGTGGCCATGTTTGTCTGCCCATTGGTGGTATACATCTTGTTGTATGGTGTATGGTATGAATGGGGAAACACTGCTTGCCTGTTGTATATGTTTTACATCTTGTCGTGTGTTGCATAATGTATGCCTGGTGGTATACAACACTTACAACAGTCCTCCCTCAACCTGAAGCTCATGCGCTGCTGACTCGGTACTCTCCACCTCCAACATTTCCACTCACTCATTACACATAAACACACCAATTTTACCACCATCACCATCATCACATTTTAACATTCCACTAATGACAAGAGTAGAGTCATTCCCCGGGTATGTAATATTTATATGAACACATGATTAATATATGCTTTTGGGGGAGATCATAATGTAGTGAAAAATATTAAAATAAATACCGCTATATATAGGATCGAGTGTGTATAATCACTGGGGAAGCTGTGTGTTGGTTCAGTGAAAGTTGAAATTGTTGGCTCCGCTGTGAAATGTTCTTGATATACTGTCAGTGTGTGTCAAATATTTCTGGCACGGCAGCTGATGGTTGATGCAGCCTTGTTTTGTTTATTGATACTCATACATGCATTGTCGCACACACACACACACACACACACACACACATTGAGACTTCATTTGTTTTTACTGGTTTATACTGAGCTTTTCGCGTATTTATTGTCCGTGCGTTTCAGAATTTGTTAAGTTAGGTTAGGTGAGTTAGGTGAGATGAGTTAGGTTATCTCTGTTAGGTTAGGTAAGGAGAGTTAGATTAGATTGAGTTAGTTCTGTTATGTTAGTTATATTAAGTTGATTTAACATGACGCTATCGTGCAGGTGGTTTTCAATCGTAAAATTATGTTAGTTTAGTTTGGTTAGGTTAGGTTAGGTTACGTTACTTTACCTTAGGTTAAGTTTTGTTAAGTTACTTTAGATTAAGCTGCGTTTGTTTAACTTGGGTTATGTTGCATTGGGTTGCTGTGTCAGGTTAGGTGTTTCACTTATGCTTGTTGACTCACCATACCACATCTACTTGTTTCTGTCATCAGTCACTAAGTTATACTGGTATATCACATCTTCTGCCATCAGTCACCAGGTCACCAGCAGCTTGTAACCTTTGACCGAGCCATGTAGAAAGTCACTAATAAAATCCCATGACATTATCACAGCTTGTTGACGACTATCAGCTGACGCACATAAAGCGGCCAGACCTGTTAAAACAAAATCTACTTGGACATAGTCAGCCTTCACCAGGACAACAATTTAATTAAACAAATACTTGGCACAAAATATTTTCAGTCGTAAGTTTGAACGTCATGCAGTCGAGAGAAGCAGCGTTTGATGAATTCATTTATATACTTATTGGAATTTAGATTTTTGTCAATAATCTGCATAATTATATACCCCGCGACCACTGCTTGGTCATATGATGAATTGATGAATGAATTAGTGGGCAGTCAACCGTCACAGTACTGCCACACTCCAACACTTCTAGGAGTCACCGCTTCCGCCACAAATGCGTTTTGGATTCATATATTTTACTTGTGGTGGTGAACGCGATCATGCTTACCTGCGGTGGTGGTGTGTGAACCTTCTAACCTACGGTGGTGGTGTGTGAACCTTCTAACCTACGGTGGTGGTGTGTGAACCTTCTTACCTGCGGTGGTGGTGTGTGAACCTTCTAACCTGCGGTGGTGGTGTGTGAACCTTCTAACCTGCGGTGGTGGTGTGTGAACCTTCTAACCTGCGGTGGTGGTGTGTGAACCTTCTTACCTGCGGTGGTGGTGTGTGAACCTTCTAACCTGCGGAGGTGGTGTGTGAATCTTCTAACCTACGGTGGTGGTGTGTGAACCTTCTTACTTGCGGTGGTGGTGTGTGAACCTTCTTACCTGAGGTGGTGGTGTGTGAACCTTCTTACCTGCGGTGGTGGTGTGTGAACCTTTGTACCTGCGGTGGTGGTGTGTGAACCTTCTTACCTGCGGTGGTGGTGTGTGAACCTTCTTACCCGCCATAAAGGAGAGAGAGAGAGAGAGAGAGAGAGAGAGAGAGAGAGAGAGAGAGAGAGAGAGAGAGAGAGAGATCTTCATTTGGTCTGTTTATTTCCTCCTACACGATGATACACAACACCAGGAACCATCCACATTGTGTCATTATTATTCTGTTTATGGTAAAGCGAGGAGAATGTTTAATCTTTGGGGGGACATGTGAGTCAGATTGTCAGTTATTTCACGTGTACTGTACTTGGTGAGGGAGGGAGGGAGGTAAGGAGGGAGGTAGGAAGGGAGGGAGGGAGGTAGGGAGGTAAGGAGAGAGGTAGGTAAGTAGGAAGGGGGGAGGGAGGTAGGTAAGGAGGGAGGTAGGAAGGGAGGGAGGGAGGTAGGTAAGTAGGAAGGGGGGAGGGAGGTAGGTAAGGAGGGAGGTAGGTAAGGAGGGAGGTAGCAGGGAGGGAGGTAGGTAAGGAGGGACGTAAGAAGGGAGGGAGGGAGGTAGGTAAGGAGGGAGGTAGGTAAGGAGGGAGGTAGGAAGGGAGGGAGGGAGGAAGGTAAGGAGGGAGGTAACAGGGAGGGAGGGAGGTAGGTAAGGAGGGAGGTAGGAAGGGAGGGAGGGAGGGAGGTAGGTAAGGAGGAGGTAACAGGGAGGGAGGTAGGAAGGGAGGGAGGGAGGTAGGTAAGGAGGGAGGTAGGAACAGGGAGGGAGGTAGGTAAGGAGGGACGTAGGAAGGGAGGGAGGGAGGTAGGTAAGAGGTAGGTAAGGAGGGAGGTAGGAAGGGAGGGAGGGAGGAAGGGAGGGGGGAAGGAGGTAGGAAGGGAGGAAGGTGCACGAGTTGTAGTTTCTTAACATACAGTGCGGAACACTTGGTTGAACCTTCGGGCTGAGGACTCCAGTAGTGGGAATGTCCGGTACTGTGGATGGTGACGTTAAATAATAATAATAATAATAATTATCATCATCATCATTACTACTACCATCATCACTACTATTACCATCATCATTACTACTACCATCATCACTACTACTACCATCATCATTAATACTACCATCATCATTACTACTACCATCATCACTACTACTACTACCATCATCATTACTAAGAACATAAGAACATAAGAACATAAGAATGGAGGAAACTGCAGCGGGCCTATTGGCCCATACTGGGCAGTCCCGTTTACACCCAACCCCTATTGCTCATATGAGCATCCAACCTATGTTTGAAGCAATTCAGCGTATTCGAGTTAATGATGATATTTGGTAACTTGTTCCATTCATCCACTACTCTGTTTCCAAACCAGTGTTTACCTATTTCACGCCTAAATCTAAATTTGTCTAATTTAAAACCATTGTTACGAGTTCGCTCCTGGTTGGATAATTTGAGTACCTTTGTAATGTCCCCTTTGTTTAGCCCTGACTTCCACTTATACACCTCTATCAGGTCGCCCCTCGCTCTACGTCTCTCAAGGGAGTGCAAATTAAGATGCTTTAACCTGTCTCTATACTCAAGGTTCCAAATGCCCGGGATTAGTCTTGTCATTCTCCTCTGAATTCTTTCCAAGGATTCTATATCCATTCTGTAATACGGTGACCAGAACTGAACTGCGTAATCCAGGTGTGGTCTCACAAGAGCAAGATACAGTTTTAGGATGACCTCGCTAGTCTTGTAACTAACACTCCTTTGTATGAACCCAAGTACTTTATTAGCCTTGTTATGAGCAAAAACACATTGTTTACTTGGCTTAAGGTTCCTACTTATCATTACTCCTAAATCTCTCTCGCAGTCGGATTTCTCTATGGCATCGTTGTTCATCTGGTATCTGGTTTCCCTGTTTATATCTCCTATACTGAGTACTTTACATTTGTCGACGTTGAATTTCATCTGCCATTTTTCAGACCATTCGAAAAATTTGTTTAGATCTTCCTGTAGTTTTGCCGAGTCCTCGTCAGATTTGATAACACGTCCTATTTTAGTGTCATCAGCAAATTTACTTATGTTGCTGTCTATGCCGATATCTATGTCGTTTATGTATATAATAAACAATAATGGTCCAAGTACTCAGCCTTGGGGAACTCCACTTGTGACGTTGCTCCAATGGGACTTAGTGCCGTTAATGCTCACTCTCTGTTTCCTGTCCTGTAACGACGCCATGAGCTTCTACCTTTCTAATTAGTCTTTCGTGGGGGACTCTGTCGAAGGCTTTGCTAAAGTCGAGATATACCACATCATAGTTGTGCCCCTCGTCCACCGATTCGAAAACTGATGAAAAGAATGTTAATAGATTAGTTAGGCAAGAACGTCCGCTTGTGAAGCCATGCTGGGAATCATTGATCAATCGGTGCTTCTCCAGGTGATTTCGAATAGAGTTTGAAATGATTGTTTCCAGTAATTTGCCTACTATTGATGTTAGACTGATTGGGCGGTAGTTAGAGGATAGTGATGTATCCCCCTTCTTGAAAATCGGTATTACATTTGCTATCCTCCAGGATTCTGGTACTACACCTGTTTTTCAGGACATGTTAAACAACTTTGCTAAGGGCATACTAAGCTCTTCCTTACATTCCTTTAATACTCTGGCAAATATTTCATCGGGACCAGGTGACTTATTAGGCTTTAGTTTGTCTATTTGCTTACTAACATCGTTACTAGTCACTACTATCTCACTTAATTTGTTTTCTTCACTATCTCTGAATAGAGTCGGTGCCTCGGGTATCTTGTTTAAATTTTCGGTGGTGAAAACTGTTGAAAAATATTTATTCAAATTATTGCTCATTTCTCCGTCGTTATCAGTGAGCTCGCCGGAGTCTGACCGTATTGGTCCAATCTTTTCTCGTGTTTTAGTTTGATACATTTGGTAGAATCCTTTGGGGTTTGTCTTCGCCTCCCTTGCTATCCTTACCTCATTATTCCTCTTTGCTTTCCTTATCTCGGTTTTAACCCTATTCGCCAATACCCTATAATAGTCCCGGAGGTGAATTTCGCCACGATTTATCCTTCTACCTATAGCCTTTCTTTGGCCAATGATGTTCTTTAAATAATTATTTATCCATTTAGGGTCATTGTTGTCTGATCTGAGTTTTTTGTATGGTATGTTCTGCCTTTGTGCATTAAGTACCTCACTATTTAAATTGTCGTGGAACTCGGCAATCTCAGATCTCGTTATCAGGTCTGTGTCATCTGTCAGGTTCACGGCCAAGTGCGACACCCCCTCTCTCAGCTGCCTCTTTAAACTGTCACAGTTTGCCCTTCTGAAATCTGGTACTTTAGTGGAATTTTCCTTACGTCTGCCCTGAAAATCTAACTGGAATCGAATTTCTTTGTGATCGCTGTTTGCAAATTCGTTCCCTACCTCGACATTGCTAATGAGGTTTTCTCTGTTTGACAGAACTAAATCCAGTATATTATTACCCCGTGTGGGTTCGGTTATGTGTTGACTTAGGAAACAGTCCTGGATCGTCTCAAGAAAATCTTCTGATTCTGAGTTACCCGTAAGGTCAGTCCAATCTATTTGGCCAAGGTTAAAGTCGCCTACTATACAGACTTTGTTGTGTGTGGAAGCCCTGCGCATTTCATCCCAGATAAGTCGCTCATTGACGCTATCAAGATTGGGGGGTCTATATATTACTCCTGTGATTAATTTTTCCCGACCGTCGCTTAATTCTATCCAAATTGTTTCTGTATTCCTCTCAGTTTTTATTTCCTTATTTATTTCACACTTCAGATTATCCCGAACATAGATTGCTACTCCGCCTCCTTTCCTGGTCTGCCTATCCTGTATGGAACAGTTTGTAACCCGCAATTTGGTATTCGATTGGTAATTCACGTGTGTCTAGGTTGACCCATGTTTCAGTGAATGCAATTATATCGATTTCTTCGGTACATACCAAAGCCCTAATATCATCCATTTTGTTTCTCATACTTCTACTGTGCGCGTAGTATACATTTAAGTTAGTCGTGTTCTGAGTCCTCCCCTTACCGCGTTTAGTTTTAGACTCCCTGTCTAATTTAGTTTTGTCATTATTCCTAACACTATTTCCCTGTAATCTTTCGCCTTGTTTACCCGCTCCCACTGCAGTCTCCTCCATCCTCGTGCCCATATGTTCTCTTAGCAGTTTAAAGACTTCGATATCTTTTGAACTGCCCCCTCTAGAGCCCCAGCCAGGGTTGCTACTCCATCCCTAGACAGGTGCACCCCATCCCTAGCATAAAGGTCCCTTCTGCCATAAAATTTGTCCCAGTTGTCAATGAATGGGACTGATATTGACTTGCAATATCTGTCAAGACGGTCATTGACACCAACCGCCCTTGACAACCATTCACTGCCAACTCCCCTTCTAGGCAGGACACCGCATATGATAGGGATCCCTCCCTTAGTCCTAATACGATCTATGGCTGCCTTGAACTTATCAAGAAGTTCCTCGCTCCTACACTGGCCAATATCATTGCCTCCTGCACTGAGGCAGATAATGGGTTTGTTCCCATTACCAGACAAGATATTGACCATCCTGTCAATTATATCCCCCACCCCAGCTCCTGGCAAACACACCCTCATCCTATTTTTGTTTTTACCACAAAAAGCCCTGTCCATGTACCTTACCTGTGAGTCACCAACAATTAAAGTTTTTATACCTTCCTTGTCATCCCTGCCCCTGACTGTACTAACGTCCAATTCGTCTATCAAGGGAGTGAACGGGTTGGTACACTTAGCTGTTGTTGTCGCTGTTGTCTTATCCTTCGTGTGCTTCTTCACCACCAGCTTTGTCTTCCCACTACTCAATTTTCCACTCGCTTGATTTTTCGTCAGACACTGGCTTTACTCGTCCGGCCTCTCCTTTTAACTTCGCCAGCTCTTTCCTTAATTTCAGGTTCTCCAACGTGGCCCTCTCAATTTCTAACTTGGCCCTCGCCAATTCTTCAGTGGACCACTCCAGTTTGGTCAACAAACTCTCATACCCAAGACCGCACATAGCACTGGCCATATCTGATAATTATCCCTCCGGAGCTAACCCTGCCGTGACCTTTCCCCTAGTGAGGTCAGAACACTACTACCATCATCATTACTACTACCATCATCATTACTACTACCATCATCATTACTACTACCATCATTACTACTACCATCATCATTACTACTACCATCATCATTACTACTACCATCATCATCATAAATACTCCCATCATCATTACTACTACCATCATCATAACTACTACCATCATCTTTACTACTACGATCATCATCATAGCTACTCCCATCATCATTACTACTAACATCATCATTACTACTACCATCATCATTACTACTACCATCATCATAACTACTACCATCATCATCACTACTACCATCATCATTACTACTTCCATCATTACTTTTACCAACATCATCATTACTACTACCAACATCATCATAACTACTACCATCATCATTACTACTACCATCATCATTACTACTTCCATCATTACTTTTACCAACATCATCATTACTACTACCAACATCATTACTACTACCATCATCACTACTACTACCATCAACATTACTACTACCTTCATCATTACTACTACTGTCATCACTACTACTACCATCATCACTACTCCTAACATCATCATTACTACTACCATCATTACTACTACCCCCATCATCATTACTACTACCATCATCACTACTACTACCATCATCATTACTACTTCCATCATTACTTTTACCAACATCATCATTACTACTACCAACATCATTACTATTACCATCATCACTACTACTACCATCAACATTACTACTACCTTCATCATTACTACTACTGTCATCACTACTACTACCATCATCACTACTCCTAACATCATCATTACTACTACCATCATTACTACTACCCCCATCATCATTACTACTACCATCATCACTACTACTACCATCATCATTACTACTTCCATCATTACTTTTACCAACATCAACATTACTACTACCAACATCATCATAACTACTACCATCATCATTACTACTACCATCATCATTACTACTTCCATCATTACTTTTACCAACATCATCATTACTACTACCAATATCATTACTACTACCATCATCACTACTACTACCATCATCACTACTACTACCATCAACATTACTACTACCTTCATCATTACCACTACTGTCATCACTACTACTACCATCATCACTACTCCTAACATCATCATTACTACTACCATCATTACTACTACTCCCATCATCATTACTACTACCATCATCACTACTACTACCATCATCATTACTACTACCAACATTACTACTACCATCATCATTACTTCTACCATCATCATTACTTTTTTTTTTTTTATTTATTTTTATTTTTTTTTAAAGTGGCCTCCAGCCTCCCCCAATAGCCACACCTTCGCCACCATTTATTTACCTTAATATTAAATATCCTAATACATAAGAAGCTATCCTATCTGTGTTAAATTAGTTGAGCCGCAGATCCATGCGGCATTCAGTGACTGTAGCCTCATAGTCAATATCTGCAGCAGTTGTCGGAGTAGGGGCAGAAGCTCTCGTTCCCCTGAGGCAGAGCAAAGCCGACCGAAGGAGAGAGAAGGATAGTCGACATCTCATCCAGGCTGTGACATAACTTCTGGGCTGCTGCTTCTGTTCGGAGATCAGCTCCGCGAGTCTGGCGTAGAAACATCTTGCACTTGGGCCCATCCCACCAGAGGTTGTGAACACTAGAGGAGTGAAGCTGCCTTGATCAACATTTTGAATTCTCTCCCCAATGCCCTTCTCTTGTCGTTCTCGTTCCTCCTATGCCCAGCATCGAGAGCTAGGTTACGGTGACAAACGGCCATGGGATCAAAAATCCTGATGTCGAAGAAAGCTCGCTGTCCCCGCGTCCAGAATCCTCGAGCACTGACGTCCACACGGGCTTCGTTAGATGTGTTTGAAGTCCTGTGTTGGAGGATCTCGCCATCCAGTGGAAGGAGGGTCGGTTCTACCATGACGTCCCGGCAGATTTCCTTCAACATATTTGCTGTGAGATCCCTTACCTCGTCATGCCTCATGCATATGAAGCCCCCCTTCTTGCAAACCATGGCGTGATCGCCATCATTGGAATAGCCACACACGCATTGGGAGGGCAAACCATCTACTGGCCAACCGTACCTTAGAGCAATGGCATCTGTAAATTCTTGTTTGTTAAGGCTGAAACCATTTGCCCTTATCGGTAACGTAGTTAACCAGTTCGAGGCGCCCACCTCCTGCGCTATAGCTACTTTACCATCATCATTACTACTACTAACATCATCATAACTACTACCATCATCATTACTACTACCAACATAATCATAACTACCATCATCATAACTACTACCATCATCATTACTACTACCATCATCATTACCACTGCCATCATCATTACTACTACCAACATCATTACTACTACCTTCATCATTATTACTACTACTAACATCATCATTACTACTACCATCATCATTACTACTACCATCATCATTACTACTACCAACATCATCCTAACTACCATCATCATTATTACTACTATTAACATCATCATTACTACTACCATCATCATTACTACTACCATCATCATTACTACTACCAACATCATCCTAACTACCATCATCATTATTACTACTACTAACATCATCATTACTACTACCATCATCATTACTACTATCTTCATCATTACTACTACAAACATCATCATTACTACTACCATCATCATTACTACTACCATCATCACCACTACTACCATCATCACCACTACTACCATCATCATTACTACTTCCATCATTACTACTACCAACATCATCATAACTACTACCATCATCACTACTACTACCACCATCATCACTACTACTAACATCATCATTACTACTACCATCATCATTACTACTGCCATCATCATTACTACTACCAACATGATCATTACTACTACCATCATCATTACTACTACTAGCATCAACATTACTACCACCATCATCATTACTACTAATATCATCACTACTACTACCATCATCATTACTACTACCATCATCATTACTACTTCCATCATTACTACTACTAACATCATCATTACTACTACTAACATCATCATTACTACTTCCATCATTACTACTACCATCATCATTACTACTACCATCATCATTACTACTACCATCATCATTACTTCTACCAGCATCATCATTACTACAACCATAATTAATAATACCATCATCACTAGTACTACCACCACCACCACTACCATCATCATTACTACTATCACCATCATCACTAGTACTACCACCACCACCACCACCATCATCATTACTTCTACCAACATCATCATCATTATTACTATCACCATCATCATCGCTACTACTACTACCATCATCATTACTACCACCATCACCATCATCATCACTATTACCACCACCACCACCATCATCACTACTACCACTACCATCATCATTACTACCACCATCATCATCATCATTACTACCACCACCATCATCATCATCATCATCATTTCTACCAACATCATGATCATTACTACTATCACCATCTTCATTACTGCTACTTTTACCACCACTATTATCATTACCACTACTACCATCATCATTACTACTACCACCATCATCATTACGACCACCACCACCATCATTACTACCACCATCATCATCATCATTATAATTACTACTACCACCATGATCATCACTACTATCACCATCATCATTACTACCACCGCCATCATCATCATCATCATCATTACTACTACCACCATCATCATTACCACCACCACCACCATCATTACTACCACCATCATCATCATCATCATTATTATTACTACTACTACCATCATCATCACTACTACCACCATCATCATTACTACCACCACCTTCATCATCATCATCATCATTACTATTACCACCATCATCATTACTACCACCAAATCATCATCATCATCATTACTACTACCACCATCATCATTACTACCACCATCATCATCATCATCATCATCATCATCATCATCATTACTACTACCACCATCATCATTACTACTACCACCATCATCATTACTACCACCACCACCATCATCATCATCATCCCTACTACTACTACCATCATTATCACCATCACCATAACCTGTCATCATTACCACCATCACCACAAACTGTCATCATTATCACCATGAACCACAACCTGTCATCATTATTACCACCAGCACCACAATCTGTTATCATCACTACAACCTGTCATCACCATCACCACAACTGGCATCATCACCACTATCACCATAAACTGTCGTCATTATCACCATAAACTGTCATCACCATCACCACATTTGTCATCACTATCATCACAATCTGTCATCGCTATCACCGCAATCTGTCATCATCGCCACAACTTCTCATCATCACCACCATCACCATAAACTGTCATTACTGTCACCACAAACTGTCATCATCACCATCACCACAAACTGTCATCACTATCAGCATAGACTGTCATTATCATCACTACAACCAGTCATTCCCATCACCATCACCATAAACTGTCATCACTATCACCACAACTGGCATCATCACCACCATCACCATAAACTGTCATCACCATCACCATAAACTGTCATAACCATCACCACAACCTGTCATCATCACCACTATCACCATAAACTGTCATCAATGCCACCATAAACTGTCATCACTATCACCATAATCTGTCATCATCACCACAACCTATCATCACCACAACTGGCATCATCACCACCATCACCACAACTGGCATCATCACCACCCTCACAATAAATTGTCATCACTATCGCCATAAACTCATCATCACTATCACCACAATCTGTCATTATCATCACCAGAACCTGTCATCACTATTACCATAATCTCTCATCACCATCTCCACAACTGGCATCATCACCACCATCACCATAAACTGTCATCACTATCACCATAAACTGTCACCACCATCACCACAACTGGCATCATCACCACTATCACCATAAACTGTCATCACCAGGTTCCAATCTTATTACTTTATACGAATCAATACATCTTGTTAGGTTAATATTCTTGCCGTGTATACTGGGTCCTAGAAACATAAAGATGTTTATTAAAAGAAACACTGGGAACACAGTGAGAAAGTACGCCCAGATTTAACGGAAAAAAAGGAATCTTGACACTGGGGGATAGAATAAGGTTTATGAACCAACAGTTCACCTGCCGCCACAACCTAAGCCGGAGGGTGTGAGCGTGGCCACCCTACGTATAAGAGAAGACTAATGGTCCGCGAAACCGGTCAAGAGGACTTGGGAGGGAGTCGAAGACGAGACCTTTCCTCCCATTTTTGACGCCTTTCCCAAACGTCGCAAGATGGTCGACGTCGATGACACTTGCCAGAGGCGAACAGTGGACGAATACTCGAGTCTCTTACCTCGGCAAGAGAACAAAAACGATAAAAAGTGTGGAAACGCTGAATGTAGGAAAAGGTGGCCCGTAACGCTCCTGACGGATGATAAATCATTGTGCGCCAGGTGTGGCAATGTCTTTTTCACCTACGATGTCGACTACATGGACACCGAGGAGCTGAACAAAAGTGAAGTTGATATGTTATTTAACTCTTCAGAAAGTGACGATGGTAGCCCACCTAGTAAGGGCTGTGAGGCAGCCCCACTAGGTGCAGGTGAGGGTTGTGAGGCAGCCCCACTAGGTACAGGTGAGGGCTGTGAGTCAGCCCCACTAGGTGTAAGTGAAGGTTCCCCACCTGGATATGACTTTGAAGACGTTATGGTTTCGCCTCCATATAATTTTGATTTTAGTGAGGCATCACCACCGGTTAGTGGTGACACCTCACCATCGGTTAGTGGTGAAAACCTCAGGGACACCTCACCACAGGATATTAATAAAGGGTTAGACGAGTCGCCAGAAGACCGTGAGATGATAGGGGTTCAAAATGTGGACGGGGAGTGGATTTGTCGGGTGTTGAGGCGCATCGCGAAGGCGGAAGGCCTTCCGCTCCCCGAGTTGTCTCCGCCTATTGACCACAGCCACTTGTTTGTGTCGTCTAATTTGGCTGTCAAACAATTCACTTAAGAAAACGAAAACTCTCCCGGAGAAAAGGACAACGAAAACTCCTCCGGTAAAAAGGACAACGAAAACTCTCCCGGTGAAAACAATAAGACTTCTGCACGTGACCGGTCTTCTCACAAACGCCCCGAATAATGTGGTTAAGGCAGAGTAAAGGAAGATGACCAACCCAGTCCAGAAAGGTAAAACTTGTAATATGTCGAACCACTTTCAACCAAAAATATTAAGTTGCGGTCTTTAAGTAGTGGTGAAGACTGGTCTTCGGGTAAAAGCTCAGATTCGTCTGATGTAGACAGAGTAAACGGGGCTGACGACAAACACAAATAGAAAAAGAGAAAACTAAAACATGTCGATCCGCTTTCAATCAAGAAAAAAAAGTTATCATGTAGCAGTAACGAAGACCAGTCTCCTGACAGTAGTGAGAAGATAATAATATTATCTTCGAGTAGTGAAGATCGGTCTTATGATGATATCAAAAGGTCGCCGTCTGTTAGTGAAGACGACGGGTCTACTGATCTGTCTTCCGAAAATAGTGACTATTACGAGTGAGTCTGCGACCTTAGATGCACCAGCGGCGAGTCTGGTGGTCGGGGCCCGGCTAACTATTATAATATATGACTGTATATATCAGTCAGGTTGTAATCTTAATCCATTAGTTTATATAGAGTTCATTCATAGGTATTTGTATAGTCATTTATTTCCAGGTATTGTAACATCAGTTACTTTTAGATCACTTAAAAACAAACCATTCCCGCTTATTTTACCTGATGATGTTACTTGAGGGAGTTGGGTTAGGTTAGGTTAGGCTAGATTGAGATTGGTTAGCGTTAGGTAAAGGTAGATTAGGTCAGGTTAAGGTTTGGGTGGCATAAATAAGCCGGAGTGTTAATCTTCATGTAATCCGATGAATCTATATTAATGTACCTGGAAGATGTGTTTAGTTACAGGTGTACTATACGTCATATGGCATCACAACAATTGTGACCAAGTCCCAAGTTGCTGATCTGACTTTCTGCCTCATTTACACACAATTGCAGGGTCTCAATTGTTCTCTTACTTTGACAACACAACATACATAATGTATATAGTTTCTTACTCCCCATCCACGTGTCCTTCTGTTGTTTCCCGGACACGTGTCCTGTTCTCCCCCGGACACGTGTCCTTCTGTTGTTCCCCGGACACGTGTCCTGTTCTCACCCGGACACGTGTCCTTCTGTTGTTTCCCGGACACGTGTCCTGTTCTCCCTCGGACACGTGTCCTGTTCTCCCCCGGACACGTGTCCTTCTGTTGTTCCCCGGACACGTGTCCTGTTCTCCCCCGGACACGTGTCCTTCTGTTGTCCCCGGACACGTGTCCTGTTCTCCCCCGGACACGTGTCATTCTTTTGTCCCCGGACACGTGTCCTGTTCTCCCCCGGGCACGTGTCCTTCTGTTGTCCCCCGGACACGTGTCCTTCTGTTGTCCCCCGGACACGTGTCCTGTTCTTCCCCGGACACGTGTCCTTCTGTTGTCCCGCGGCCACGTGTTCTTGTTGTCCTCCGGCCACGTGTCCTTGTGTTGTCCCCCGGCCACGTGTCCTTGTGTTGTCCCCCGGCCACGTGTCCTGTTGTCCCCCGGACACGTGTCCCGTTGTCCCCCGGACACGTGTCCTTCTGTTGTCCCAAGGATACGTGCCATTTTGTTCTAGTTTTCCAGGAAGAAGGCTTATGTCACTAACGATATGTGTGCTCGTGTGATTGTGAGGTCGTGTGATTGTGATGTGGTGTGATTGTGAGGTCGTGTAGTCGTGTGATTATGAGGTCATGGGGTCGTGTTTTTGTGAGGTCGTGTGATTGTGAGGTCGTGTGGTTGTGTGGTCCTGTTACTGTGAGGTTGTGTAGTCGTGTGATTGTGAGGTTGTACAGTCATGTGATTGTGAAGTCGTGGAGTCGTGTGATTGTGAGGTTGTGGAGTCGTGTGAGTGTTAAGTCGTATGATTGTGAGGTCGTGGAGTAGTGTAATTGTGAAGTCGTGGAGTCGTGTGATTATGAGGTTGTGGAGTAGTGTAATTGTGAAGTCGTGGAGTCGTGTAATTGTGAAGTCGTGGAGTCGTGTAATTGTGAAGTCGTGTAATTGTGAAGTCGTGGAGTCGTGTGATTGTGAGGTTGTGGAGTAGTTGGCAAAGAACGACGAGTGGACTATAAAAATATAAAAAAACATAAATTATTCTCAACTATGTACGAACCATCAATATTTAATTATTTTTACTTTGCCTGTGAAATATCTCCGTTATTATTGATCAAATTTGCGTAAGAAACATGAACCTGATATACTCTTCAGATTCGTTAGACTTGTTGTGAAGTGTTGTCGCGATTCTGAGTTTGTCAGTGTGTAGAAAAAAAAATATTATCTTGGATTTGTAGGTGGAAAATGGTGACTTTTTTTACATGTCTGGTGTCTTGTGATTGGTTTATATGTGTAGTAATGTATGATCTGTTTAACATGTTTGGTGGTTTATGATTGGTTTATATGTTTGATATCGTAAGATCAGAATACAAGTTCAGTGTTTTCTGTCTAACGTCATCTCTTTAATATGGTCGCTTGAAGCCATTTCATTCAGATTTTATTTTTTTTTAATTTGTAAGTCAATAATGAAGGTTCCCACAAGTATCAGTCTGTATTCCGGGGAGCTTAGTCCACACTCACACACTGGTACTGACGACAACGTGGATGTAACAATTCGCTTCTGATAACAACATTTTTTATTGTATCAAGTTTTTTGTGAACTGGATTTGGTGTTAATTATCATGTGTGAAGTTGTCTGTGTGACAGCTTACCGCTGTAGGTCACACTACACAGTACTCAACAAGCCGCTGTAGGTCACACTACGCAGTACTCAACAAGCCGCTGTAGGTCACACTACGCAGTACTCAACAAGCCGCTGTAGGTCACACTACGCAGTACTCAACAAGCCGCTGTAGGTCACACTACGCAGTACTCAACAAGCCGCTGTAGGTCACACTACGCAGTATTCAACAAGCCGCTGTAGGTCACACTACGCAGTACTCAACAAGCCGCTGTAGGCCACACTACGCAGTACTCAACAAGCCGCTGTAGGTCACACTACGCAGTACTCAACAAGCCGCTGTAGGTCACACTACGCAGTACTCAACAAGCCGCTGTAGGTCACACTACGCAGTACTCAACAAGCCGCTGTAGGTCACACTACGCAGTACTCAACAAGCCGCTGTAGGTCACACTACGCAGTACTCAACAAGCCGCTGTAGGTCACACTACGCAGTACTCAACAAGCCGCTGTGTAGGTACAACTCTACCTTCCACCCCCTCCCCCCTTCTCCCCCATTCGGTCGTCTGGTGCTGCGTTATTGTTTTTTGTTTGTGTTTTTATTGTTTTTTTATGGGGGGGTGGAGGTGATTGCTTGCTTGTCCGGTCAGTCTCAAGACACTTTTCTTTACCCATATCTTGAACATAATATGGCATCTCTGGGTTAATTCCGTGAGTGAGGAACATTTAGTATTCAAAATAAATTTCGATAATAATAATATAATTGTTACTTTTTCTCCTTCAAAATGAACACTTCCCGAGGATCGTTAACACAACATTATGTGAAGCTTCACGTGCGGCTCTTCAATTCGCCTCTAACTGTGGTCTACAGTAAATAGATATTATGTCTCACATCCTGTTGACAACTGGCCCAAGTACCAGTGAGTTAGTTATTGTACACACTTCATATTGAAGTTGTGTAGTTAGTAAGGTTGTGGTGACCCATAATACCAGTACACTTGATAGTGCTCTTCATTCTTAAGTAAAGTGGTCAGATACTTATACAAAATCAAAGCTATAGATAAAACCTAACATCCGAGCAGATGCAAACCTTGGCCGCGAACCGTCACCATGTCAGGGTAAATATTGAAAAGGTGACGCTGTTACTGAACTAATGTTATCGCTTTCTTGAACCCGGAAAAATTCGGCTCTCATTCAACGGACTATTACCAAGGCAAAATTATGGTCATTTAGGCGCGAATTGAACCAAAGCGTTATTATGTAGACCTTGTATCGTGCAAATTCGCCGACCCTTTTTGGGGGGTAATATTGGGGACAGACAGACAGACAGACAGACATACCCGTAAACAATACGGGTACCCAGCTGATGAACCTTAGGGAATTTATATTGAAGGATCTTCAGTTGGGTGAACAAGTCACCCGGGATTCCCAATTAGGGATAAATTACCGGGGTAATTTGGCATTTTTTGGGGGGTAATGAGAGGTGTACTTTTGGTCATTTTATTTGAAATCGTGGAAATAATGGCCATGGAGATAATAGCTTCGACAAAACTTTTTGAAAAAAATACATTTTAAAATATGTGGGGGTAATGAGTATTGCTGTCAGACATGTTTTGGGGTGATGCCTAAAACTAATTGGGGTCCAATGACTGATTCTAGCACATAGTGGGCAGGTGAACTTTTTTTTTGTGTGTGTGTGTGTGTGTGTGTGTGTGTGTGTGTGTGTGCTCGCGCGCGCTGTGGAGCTATTGTACACAAACAACCAACAAGTCAGTTTACTGATCGGCTGACTGCCAGCCCTTTTGATAAGGCTTCAACAAATCAATTCCATCAAAGGAATCGAGCCCAGGACAACTCTAAATGAGACCAACTATACGCTATCCTTGATGAAACAACTTTATGATCTTGTAGTATTTATTATGTCGGAGGATAAACACAACAAACTTCAGTATACCTAAACTCGTGAGACGAACTCTGCCAGGTTCCAGTATGGGCAACTTACGAACAGCTCATAACAATAGGTCTTGCATCACATGAATTTCGCTAGACTAGACTGAACCCAATCCCTGGCGTCCGTCAGGTTTTGTGGGCATAAAGTGTGCTAAGTAAGTGTTCCTAAATACAAGAAAGAGAGACTATTGTAGTGTAATCACAGTACGTCAACAGCTATCTGGACATGACACAATTCTATATTGAAAAACACACTAAGTATCATTACCACAGAGGCACTGAGATCATTGGCTACAGTTATGTGTGTGATACCATGAGCTTCCAAGAGTAAAAGTTTATTATAATTTATATATGTAACTTATTAATTTAACTACTTGTGTTAGAGGTTATTTAGCTATTTTAAGAGCATTTCATATATCTAAATTCAAACTCCTTCATCTCCCTTTCACACTGACCTTGATGGTGATTGGATCTTCTGGTGTTATAATGATCATCACCCATTTTATATTTGAGTTAAGACTATATGAGAAAAAAACGCAGGTGTTGCCTAAATTTGGTTACTAGGAGCCGAAGAATCTTATACAATGTTCCCTATTTTAATCCAACCGGTACCGTTGATTGTGAAGAAAACTTAGTCACTTAAGTACACAAGTCGAGAGAGAGAGAGAGAGAGAGAGAGAGAGAGAGAGAGAGAGAGAGAGAGAGATTAGATTAGATTTGTTTTAGATTGTCCACGAGGGGGCTAGTTTATTGGGCACCCCTTTACATCCTGTGCAAGGTGAAGCGCAGAAGCGTTTACAGCGCCCATCTGGTAAGCATGCGTAGTTCATGCTTGCCTTTATGACTCATGCATTAAGGGCATAAAAGCCTGAAGGGCCATGGGTTTTGTCAGCAAGTAACAAGACCACCCACTTTACAAAGACTACAGCATATTTAAGTAACAAGACCACACACTTTACAAAGACTACAGCATATTTAAGTAACAAGACCACACACTTTACAAAGACTACAGCATATTTAAGTAACAAGACCACACACTTTACAAAGACTACAGCATATTTAAGTAACAAGACCACACACTTTACAAAGACTACAGCATATTTAAGTAACAAGACCACACACTTTACAAAGATTACAGCACATTTAAGTAACAAGACCACACACTTTACAAAGATTACAGCACATTTAAGTAACAAGACCACACACTTTACAAAGATTACAGCACATTTAAGTAACAAGACCACACACTTTACAAAGATTACAGCACATTTAAGTAACAAGACCACCCTACCTAACAAAACATTTTAATTCCCGTCAAATAGATTACGTACAGCCACCCACAAAAGTCATGTCACCTCTCCTGTACCAGACTTGTAAACCTGAAATACACACTGATGCATTATTCTGTTCACAAGTGCTTCAGATTCACGAGTCTGAATCTCGAGGTTCGTGGTTCAGGCAAGAGAGGCGACATGACTTTTGTGGGTGAATGTGTGCCCTCTCGAACACCTGGACACGATGGATGTGAGAGTGAGCAGAATGGGGCGTGTCATCTCGGAATGGTTTCAGATTCTATGATAATTTCTCAGATTGTATAGCGCTTATAGCCTTTGAGAAGTTTTTGGTGAGTGTAGCTACGGACATAAAAATAAATATAAATTGATATATCAACAGGAATATTTCATGAACTGTACTTATTATTTTTTCTTTTGGTTTTAGACAATTTTTTTTTTAGGCTCGTATCTTTAATGTTATGGATGAGTTCCTGTTGGGTGGGCTGGTCCATAGGTTGTGTCTGAGATAGTTTATTTCTCAAGTTACTTTCACCTTGACATTTATTTTGGCTTGGTTTATTTTAAGCTGTTCCTGTGGTGGATTATTTTAAGCTGTTCCTGTGGTGGATTATTTTAAGCTGTTCCTGTGGTGGATTATTTTAAGCTGTTCCTGTGGTGGATTAGTTTTTTTTAGCTGTTCCTGTGGTGGATTAGTTTATTTTAAGCTTTTGCTGTAGTGGATTAGTTTATTTTAAGCTGTTCCTGTGGTGGATTAGTTTATTTTAAGCTGTGCCTGTTGTTAGATTAGGTAAAGTGTCAGGAGCCAGAGTAGACATTCTCCCAGGGGTGTCAGTGAGGGAGAGTGAGGGTGTGAGGGAGAGTGAGAGGGAGGGGGGGTGGGGTGAGGGGGACTGAGAGGGGTGTGTGAGGGAGAGTAAGGGGGTGCGAGGGAGAGTAAGGGGGTGTGAGGGATGTGAGGGAGAGTGAGGGTGAGTGAAGGAGAGTAAGGGTGAGTGAAGGAGAGTGAGGGTGGGTGAGGGAGAGTAAGGGTGAGTGAAGGAGAGTGAGGGGGGTGTATGGGGGAGAGTGAAGGGGTGTGAGGTAGACTGAGGGTGTGAAGGAAAGGAGAGATGGAAAGGAGGAGGGAGGGAATGAAAGGGAGAAGGGAGTGAAGGAGAAAAAGGAGTAAAGGTTAGGAAGGGGGGAGGGAGGGAGGAAAACAGCGGAGGGAAAGGGGAAGGGGAGGGGGGGGGGGGGAGTGACGGGAAAACGGAAAGGGAAAATGAGATGTTGGGATGGAAGGAATGAAGGAGGGTGATTGCCAGGGTGTAAACAAGGCCACCCTGGTTGTTTTTTCCATAAAGGTTTCCTAATTTAGCTGGGTGGCGACGCATGTGTGTCATCAGCAAGGAGGGTGAATGACAACAAAAGTATCTTTATGCTGATTGGTTCACTAGACAGTCACATGCAATGATTGAAGAATATTACAAGCATCCTGATGGTGATTGGACGTTGGTTCGATGACAATAAACAATATTAATGCTGATTGGATGACAAAGCACTTTCTGGTAGTGACCACAATCCACTTGACAGGAGATTGAGAATGCTATATTATCTGGCAGTTGTTGTCGAGGGACCGATCTCTCGCTCTTTCTCTACCAATAGCGGTGTCCCACAGGGTTCTCTTCTTTCACCTACTCTCTTCCTTCTTTTTATCAATGATTTACTTCACACTAGAACTAATTCTACTTATTCTTACGCCGATGATTCTACTCTTCACTCTTCCTCACATTTTCCCCTTCCTCCTAACTCTCAAACTAGATCTGTTTCTAGAGCTGATATCATTACTTCTATCAATGCGGATCTATGTAGCATCTCTGAATGGGGAGGTACAAACTTGGTTAAATTTAATAGTAATAAAACTCAATATTTACCAATTACACTTTCTAAATTAGACGATCTCCCACCAATTACATTTCAGGACGCTATCATCCTGCCAAAATTCTGAAATAAATATGTTAGGCCTTACCATTTCCTCCAATATGTCCTGGAAACCACACATCCTTAATATAGCTAAAGCTGCCTCCCGAAAGTTGGGAATGCTGTACAGATGCCGTAGCTACTACACTCCTGAGCAGTTGCTCCAAGTATATAAGGGATTCATTAACGAGAATAACCCGTTATAGTGCCCTTCTTTCCTCACACAGCCAAACTGTGGAACGCTCTGCCTTCTTCTGTGTGTCCATACTTATACAATGTCTCACTTTAAAAAGCTGGTTTTCCGGCATCTCCGTGGTGTAGATTAACACAGTATAACTTTTTTCTTCTCTATATTGAATGTCTTCCTGTTCTTATTTTTTAGCCCCCTAGGCCCCGTTGTGGGTCGTTTGACCTGTGCTCGGGTGGGTTAATTCCCGTAAAAAAAAAAAAGAAAAAAATTATATATATATATATATATATATATATATATATATATATATATATATATATATATATATAGTATATATATATATATATATATATATATATATATATATATATATATATATATATATTATATATATATATATATTATATATATATATATATATATATAAAGATTGGGTCTAGACTACAGTACCTACGGACGACCCCAAACACCTGAAGAGTAACAAATTATGTAAATTGGGAGGGATCAGGGATGGACAGACACACAGATGAACAGACCGACACACAGATGGACGGACAGACACACAGCTGGACGGACAGACACACAGGTGGACGGACAGACACACAGATGGACAGACAGACACACAGATGGACAGACCGACACACAGATGGACGGACAGACACACAGGTGGACGGACAGACACACAGGTGGACGGACAGACACACAGATGGACGGACAGACACACAGCTGGACGGACAGACACACAGATGGACGGACAGACACACAGCTGGACGGACAGACACACAGATGGACGGACAGACACACAGATGGACGGACAGACACACAGATGGACGGACAGACACACAGATGGACGGACAGACACTACTATTACTAGTACTACTACTACTTTGCTATTACTCGGAATCGAGTATGACGATCGTCCAGCCATGAGACAAAGATGAGTTATTAAGGATGTCACCTTCGTTGGTGAGTTTTATGGTGACTAAAGAGGCCGATACGGGACCGGCAGAGTCGCTCACAGATGTTGCCGTGTGGAGGGCTAGTGCGGGAGGAGCGGTGGCAGCGTCTTTCCGCGTTAGCGCTTGTCCGTCTCGGTTTGCACTCGGGTTAATTCGAAAGTATTGACACCTCTTGCTTGGTGCTCTTCCCAGTGTTACGGTGTGGAGTAATCAACTATCAGGTGAGGGGGTCGATTAGGTACTTTTCCAGGTTTGTCTTAAGACTGTCCTTATACCTTTTCAGTTGCCCGCCGGCGTTACGTTTACTGTTAGTTAGGTGATTGTAAAGTAGCTGCATTGGCTCTACTGTCATCCATGCGGGTAACATTGCCAGTCCAACGTAATTGTTCGGAGACAATGGTAGCTTCGATGCTCCTACAGTTGGTGTCAGTTTTCAAGTGCCTTGAGGTACCTCCTGCATGTGACCCATGTCTCGCTGCCATATAGCAAGGTGGGGAAGACCACTGCTCGATGCACGTGCAACTTTGTAGATAATTTCAGCTCCCTACAGCTGAAGACACGGGTACGGAGTCTGCCAAAATCTTGAGATGCACATCTTATCCTATTTTGAATCCCTTCATCGATGTCCGCGGTGGTGGACAGGTGGGAGCAGAGATACTAAAAGTGGGCAACATTACAATGGATGGACATACACACAGCTGGACGGACAGACACACAGCTGGACGGACAGATACACAGCTGGACGGACAGATACACAGCTGGACGGACAGACACACAGCTGGACGGACAGACACACAGCTGGACGGACAGACACACAGCTGGACGGACAGATACACAGCTGGACGGACAGACACACAGCTGGACGGACAGACACACAGATGGACGGACAGACACACAGATGGATGGACAGACACACAGATGGACGGACAGACACACAGATGGACGGACAGACACACAGATGGACGGACAGACACACAGATGGACGGACAGACACACAGATGGACGGACAGACACACAGATGGATGGACAGACACACAGGTGGACTGACAGACACACAGCTGGACGGACAGACACACAGCTGGACGGACAGACACACAGGTGGACGGACAGACACACAGGTCGACGGACAGACACACAGGTCGACGGACAGACACACAGATGGACGGACAGACACACAGATGGACGGACAGACACACAGCTGGACGGACAGACACACAGCTGGACGGACAGACACACAGATGGATGGACAGACACATAGATGGATGGACAGACACACAGATGGACAGACACACAGATGGACGGACAGACACACAGCTGGACGGACAGACACACAGATGGATGAACAGACACACAGCTGGACGGACAGACACACAGATGGATGGACAGACACACAGATGGATGGACAGACACACAGGTGGACGGACAGACACACAGATGGATGGACAGACACACAGATGGATGGACAGACACACAGGTGGACGGACAGACACACAGATGGACGGACAGACACACAGATGGATGGACAGACACACAGATGGATGGACAGACACACAGGTGGACGGACAGACACACATATGGATGGACAGACACACAGATGGATGGACAGACACACAGATGGATGGACAGACACACAGATGGATGGACAGACACACAGATGGATGGACAGACACACAGATGGATGGACAGACACACAGATGGACGGACAGACACACAGATGGATGGACAGACACACAGATGGATGGACAGACACACAGATGGACGGACAGACACACAGATGGACGGACAGACACACAGATGGACGGACAGACACACAGATGGACGGACAGACACACAGATGGACGGACAGACACACAGATGGACGGACAGACACACAGATGGACGGACAGACACACAGATGGACGGACAGACACACAGATGGACAGACAGACACACAGATGGACGGACAGACACACAGATGGACGGACAGACACACAGGTGGACGGACAGACACACAGATGGACGGACAGACACACAGATGGATGGAAAGACACACAGATGGACGGACAGACACACAGGTGGACGGACAGACACACAGGTGGACGGATAGACACACAGATGGATGGACAGACACACAGCTGGACGGACAGACACACAGCTGGACGGACAGACACACAGGTGGACTGACAGACACACAGATGGACGGACAGACATACAGCTGGACGGACAGACACACAGATGGACGGACAGACACACAGATGGACGGACAGACACACAGCTGGACGGACAGACACACAGATGGACGGACAGACACACAGCTGGACGGACAGACACACAAGTGGATGGACAGACACACAGCTGGACGGACAGACACACAGCTGGACGGACAGACACACAGATGGACGGACAGACACACAGCTGGACGGACAGACACACTGATGGACGGACAGACACACAGATGGACAGACACACAGATGGACGGACAGACACACAGATGGACAGACACACAGATGGACGGACAGACACACAGCTGGACGGACAGACACACAGATGGACGGACAGACACACAGATGGACGGACAGACACTACTATTACTAGTACTACTACTACTTTGCTATTACTCGGAATCGAGTATGACGATCGTCCAGCCATGAGACAAAGATGAGTTATTAAGGATGTCACCTTCGTTGGTGAGTTTTATGGTGACTAAAGAGGCCGATACGGGACCGGCAGAGTCGCTCACAGATGTTGCCGTGTGGAGGGCTAGTGCGGGAGGAGCGGTGGCAGCGTCTTTCCGCGTTAGCGCTTGTCTGCCTCGGTTTGCACTCGGGTTAATTCGAAAGTATTGACACCTCTTGCGTGGTGCTCCTCCCAGTGTTACGGTGTGGAGTAATCGACTATCAGGTGAGAGGGTCGATTAGGTACTTTTCCAGGTTTGTCTTAAGACTGTCCTTATACCTTTTCAGTTGCCCGCCGGCGTTACGTTTACTGTTAGTTAGGTGATTGTAAAGTAGCTGCATTGGCTCTACTGTCATCCATGCGGGTAACATTGCCAGTCCAACGTAATTGTTCGGAGACAATGGTAGCTTCGATGCTCCTACAGTTGGTGTCAGTTTTCAAGTGCCTTGAGGTACCTCCTGCATGTGACCCATGTCTCGCTGCCATATAGCAAGGTGGGGAAGACCACTGCTCGATGTACGTGCAACTTTGTAGATAATTTCAGCTCTCTACAGTTGAAGACACGGGTACGGCGTGCGTCTGCCAAAATCTTGAGATGCACATCTTATCCTATTTTGAATCCCTTCATCGATGTCCGCGGTGGTGGACAGGTGGGAGCCGAGATACTGAAAGTGAGCAACATTACAATGGATGGACATACACACAGCTGGACGGACAGACACACAGCTGGACGGACAGATACACAGCTGGACGGACAGACGCACAGATGGACGGACAGACAGAAGACAACATGGGTTTGATTATGCTTTGGCTGTGGTTACCGACGATGTAAGATTATAAACGAGTAACGTTGTAATAAACGATAGCGAAAAATTCAAGAAGAAAAGTAAGGCGGTTGGGGACGAGACGAGATCTGGTGATGCTTTACGTTAAGAATTTCTGAGTTAGGATAAGAAGAGAAGACTCGTGGCTACTGGGGACAGACAGAGGGAAAAGTCGCTATACAGGTGAACTAATCTTCGTTTATAAGTTATAGAGGAGAATTAATCAAAGCGATATTATTTTCCTTGCTCACTGTTAAACATAGACATACGACAGGTATATACTCAGTAACAAGCACCAGTTGTAACGTTTAGCTGAAGAAAAAGAGTGTTTAGGTTTGAGTGACTGACTGAGCTAAATAGGGAGTATTCATTATATTTTTTTTTTATCTAACTTCCCAGGTCCTCCCATGCCCCCGCCTCGTTGGCCTCTGTCTCCCCACGATATCTTCTCTCACCTACTTCTACAACTACTTTGCTGTCACTCGGAATTGAGTATGACGATCATCCAGCTATTATACAATGATATGAGTTATTAAGGGTGTCACCTTCGTAGGTGAGTTCTGAGGTGACTCGAGAGGCCGATACGGGACCGGCAGGGTCGTTCACAGATGTTGCACATGTGGAGGGCTACTTCTAGTGCGACCTAGGGCGTACCAGTCTTAAACGCAGCTGGGAACTTATACTGAAGTCACGTTTGTATTTTTTTGTTCTTTTAAACAACGATGGACGAATGATTGTTGAAATATTTCAACAATGGTATTACTGTCTACACAGACACAGCGACAATTATCATAAAAAAATGACATATGACATTTGTGCCAGAATTACATTTACGAAGTAGACACAAGTTAAATACCAGTAGAATCCTTATTAAATGACAACAACCAACTTCATCAGTGACATATCACTCTTCTTCACTGCTACAGCCACATGTTGAGTATGTGAACACCACGTCTAAACTGTCATCATGATGTTGGTAGTTAGTTTCATCCATATGTGATGTTCTGTATTAATACTTCACTGGGTCTTGAGCACTATCGGTAGAGCATAGGTTCTTGGTGTTGGTTAAATAATTTTGCAATTGGTCAGTTTGTATAGCATCTGGCTTCGTACATGACTATTGAACTGACTCTCCGTTAGTGCTGTATTTCTGCTATCTTCGTTGACTTATTATACTTGTATAATCTAACATTTGTCAACGCCGCAATAACCGAGTTCTTGGAGGTAATATATCACTTGTGTTAAGACTGCAGCAGCAGCTATCAGACCTTAGTTTTTACCCCGTGAGGGGTAGTATTTGCAGAGTCCTCGGCTCCATGATGAATGGTGTTTGTTGCATTAGCATTGTCGATATTGTACGAGGAAGGATATTCTCAGAGTTGACGACGACACAGTCTAGATGCTCCAAGCTCACTACAGGTCGACCATCGCATGGCTGTGGAAGGTGAAGTAATTTGATAAACTTTTCTTGGAAGTCGTGCCTGGCAGAGCTAGTTACTGTGTGGAGTGAGAGTACGAACTTGTATGGAATTTCTCCTTGAGGTGTTTAACATTTTTCATGCAGGTGTCGTGAAAAATGAATACGTAAAGGACCTTTAACGTGGTGTCTTAATATATCTACCAAAGTAGTTGGACAGGACTTAGTTGGTACTGGGCCATTGGTAATTCAACTCTGGCTAGTTTAGTAACCATAATGAACACATTGTTGTTGGCCCGTGATACATAGAAGGCTGCTGGTGGTCCGTGATACATTATGGCTGCTAGTGGTCCGTGATACATGAAGGCTGCGGGTGATCCTTGATACATTATGGCTGGTGGTGGTCCGTGATACATTATGGCTGCTAGTGGTCCGTGATACATGAAGGCTGCGGGTGGTCCGTGATACATTATGGCTGGTGATGGTCCGTGATACATTATGGCTGCTCGTGGTCCGTGATACATGAAGGCTGCGGGTGATCCTTGATACATTATGGCTGGTGGTGGTCCGTGATACATTATGGCTGTTAGTGGTCCGTGATACATGAAGGCTGCGGGTGATCCTTGATACATTATGGCTGGTGGTGGTCCGTGATACATTATGGCTGGTGGTGGTCCGTGATACATTATGGCTGCTAGTGGTCCGTGATACATGAAGGCTGCGGGTGATCCTTGATACATTATGGCTGCTAGTGGTCCGTGATACATGAAGGCTGCTAGTGGTCCTTGATACATTATGGCTGGTGGTGGTCCGTGATACATTATGGCTGGTGGTGGTCCGTGATACATGAAGGCTGCTGGTGGTCCGTGATACATGAAGGCTACTGGTGATCCTTGATACATTATGGCTGCTAGTGGTCCGTGATACATGAAGGCTGCTGGTGGTCCGTGATAAATGAAGGCTACTGGTGATCCTTGATACATTATGGCTGCTAGTGGTCCGTGATACATGAAGGCTACTGGTGGTCCGTGATACATTATATCTGCTAGTGGTCCGTGATACATGAAGGCTGCTGGTGGTCCTTGATACATTATGGCTGCTGGTGGTCCGTGATAAATGAAGGCTACTGGTGATCCTTGATACATTATGGCTGCTAGTGGTCCGTGATACATGAAGGCTACTGGTGGTCCTTCATATATAGAGTTCTACTGGTGAACCGTGATACATAGAAGGCTGCGGGTGATCCTTGATACATTATGGCTGGTGGTGGTCCGTGATACATAGAAGGCTGCGGGTGATCCTTGATACATTATGGCTGGTGGTGGTCCGTGATACATAGAAGGCTGCTGGTGGTCCTTCATACATAGAGTTCTACTGGTGAACCGTGATACATGAAGGCTGCTGGTGGTCCGTGATACATAGAAGGCTGCTGGTGGTCCGTGATACATAGAAGGCTGCTGGTGGTCCGTGATACATAGTGACGTAGTCCTGTAGTAAAACCCCAGTTTGTTGGCTTGACTTGTGATGATGTCAGGTGTACTGATATAGTGAAGTACATTTGAGTTAAGGTGAAGTACAATGTTTACCAATAAAAATAGTTTGCATTCTAGTGTTGTTCGTTTTGTCTATTTCGTTGACACTCTCATGGTAACTGGAGAATCATTGAACGGATAAACTGCAATTTTTTTTTTATCGGTTTACTATACGTTTGGGCGGTTGGTCTATCCAGTGTTAGTACAGGAGAAAATCAAGAGTGCCCGGATAACACTATTCTCACGTGTGAGGCTAAACAGGACTGGAACCCTTAATGTATTGGTGAAAGATACGCGAGTTACTGCTGTATCACCAACTTCTGTTATGGTTTACGCCGCTCTAGTGAGGCCGCCAGTTTAAGGGAAATATTGCTGTTCGTTTTGCAGGGTCACCGTCTGTCTACTATTCGGAGTATCTCATCAATATTTCGAGCCATTTGTTTCATATTTGATAGACACATTCCTCGGTACTGTGCAGTCAGTGTGTTGTATTTTGCCGAGTTGTGTCCCAGGCAATCTCTCTACAGCACTTGACACGATCTTCTTCACATTTAGTAAACATGAGCTTTGGAATAATGAAGTACAATGCTCTCAGTCCTTGTGGATAATGAGGCTCCTAGTACTAGTGATGGGAACTATTTAGTTTAAGTTTTTAAGGTGGGAACATCATGTCTGCGTGATGTCTTTGGTTGGTTAGGAGACTGGCGTAGTTATGCATTAATTTAGCTCAGATTTGTAACATTATCACTGACAAGACATGACGCGATGAGTTATAGTGTTGTTGTACCCCTTGTGGTAGGTTGGAGAAATATTCTTACACGGCGAAGACAAGGATATAAAAAAACAACCTCAACTTGGACTCTATTTCATGCCATTAGGATCATTTTAGAAGACACATTTCTAAGTTCTTCTCCATTGTTTATCCAGTCGTCTCATCATGTACTACCCCCCTAGCCAAGCAGGGTGTAGAGGAGTACCCGAGCTTAAGAAAGTGTCATAACTGTGTATTTGAGACGGCATCACAACACACTTTACACTCGCCTCTATACAGTAAGATATTGTAACAGGTTTAGAGCGCTTCAATAATAAGGGAATTAGGAAAAACTATTGTTGTAGGGCATGGGATGCGGTGGTGCCATCTGGTCGTAACTCTCAGAAGTAATTAGTCTTCCTTGTTTAGACTTATTGAGAGGGAGTGATTTTATCTGGTGGAGGGCGACCAGGCTGCGTCTCGGCCAATTTATTTTCTTTTATTGCAATTGTGGTCGAGAATTAGTCCATTTATTGAAGTATTTCATGGTGATGTTTGTCTTGTGGTAACGGAGGTAGACATTATTATTATTATTGTTATTATTGTTATTGCTTTTTATTATTGTTATTATTATTATTATTGTTATTGTTACTATTATTATTGTTATTGTTATTATTATTATTGTAATTATTATTGGTATTATTATTATTATTATTATTATTATTATTATTATTATTATTATTTTTATTATTATTATTATTATTATTATTATTATTATTATTATTATTATTATTATTATTATTATTATTATTATTGCGTTGTCACTGTTATACGCATTATTATGTTTATATAATTACCGTTCAAATGAGAGTTTTGTTTACATTCTATACCTTAGTAAAGTCTCAGGTAGGTCATCGTATAATTGTAACAAGTGAGTCATTTGTTTCACCCTCAGCTTATTTTACCTGATGATTAAACAACCTAACCTAACCTAACCTAACCTAACCAAACCTAACCTAACCTAAACCCTCATATAACGTTAAGGTGGTTAATCTTTCAATGAAATAATCTGTGGTGTCTAATCTTCATGTGATCATTATATACCTGTAACAATTAAAGAGAATTTACAGCTGTCTGGTTACATTCTCAGTTACATCCATCTTTTTTATCATTGTCGTGGTGATCATTGGAAAGTACGTGAATTTAAATACAAGGGCTGAAGGGGGTGGTGGTTTAGGGAGGTGTCTTGGCTTCGGCACCTCAAGGCACGTCAATGACAACAGACAGTTCTAATCACACACACACACACACACACACACACTCACTCACACACTCCTTCATCTGACATCGTATCAACTCGACATTTTCATCTTGCAGTAACCTGACCAGCACTCTTATGCAACAGTCGTCTCACTCACCAACATCTTGCAACATTCCTAACCTCACACACCAACATCTTGCAACATTCCTTAACCTCACACACCAACATCTTGCAACATTCTTTAACCTCACACACCAACATCTTGCAACATTCTTTAACCTCACACACCAACATCTTGCAACATTTCTTAACCTCATACACCAACACCTTGCAATATTCCGGCTTCTCTCATTATTATTTTGCAACATTCATTAAACACACACCTAATGATTATCTTGCAACATTTAGTCCGTCAACTTCTCATCTTGCAACATTCCTCACCCCCCCCTCCCCCAAAAAAATATGTCGTCACCTTTCATCATTATTTTAGGTTTCTCAATTGCAACAGACGTCATATTTAACCACTTTATGTAATCGCTGTGCACTACATATGGTATACGTTTGTGGGATATTGAGCGTCCATTGTGTGTAACTTGTATGTGTGATAATTCTCTCTCTCTCTCTCTCTCTCTCTCTCTCTCTCTCTCTCTCTCTCTCAGCAGTCAACATCAACTGTATCCAACGTTAGCCTTTGTTGGGAGTGAGTCTGAATTTTCTTCCTCCCTACCCACCCCCCCCCCTTCCCTCACTCTCCCCTCTCTCCTTCTTCCTTCCTCCCTCCTTTTTTCCTTCCTCCCATCCTTCCTTCCTCCCTCCTTTTCTTCCTTCCTCCCTCCTTCTTCCTTCCTCCCTCCTTCTTCCTTCCTCCTTGTTCTTCTTTCCTCCCTCCTTTTTTCCTTCCTCCCTCCTTCTCCCTTCCTCCCTCCCTTTTCCTTCCTCCCTCCTTTTTCCCTTCCTCCCTCCCTTTTCCTTCCTCCCTCCTTTTCCTTCCTTCCTCCCTCCTTCGTCCTTCCTCCCTCCTTTTTCCTTCCTCCTTTGCCGCGTGGTGAAGCCGCTTCTGTTAGTCTCTGCTATTGCACTGATTTGTAGTTATTACTGTTGTTCTTGTTATTAGTACTGTTGTTGTTGCTGTTATTACGGTTTTCTCTTCGTACTGCTGTTGCTCGTTCATCTATCATCGATTCTTCTGTTGTCATTGCCACTGTTAACGCCACAATTGTTACCTCCTGTCGCTGGTATCCATTCTGTTGCTGCATTTACCGTTGCTACTGTTTACGCCACAAATGGTCCCTCTGCGTCTGGTATTATTTCCGTTTCTTTTATACCGTTGCTGCTCCTGTTGCTTTTGTTACTTCCACACTCATAATAACTCGCCTCAAGGACATAGAGTCTTGACACATCAGACATGAATCTACTTTCCTCATAAATTAAAATATCCAGAACTTGAAGCTCAGACACAGGTGACCCGCTGTTAACCACTGCTGAGGGAGGGCGTTACTGAGACTACCTGAGGACGCCGAGCACTGCTGAGGGAGGGCGTTACTGAGACGACCTGAGGACGCTACGGGGGGGACCTCGAGCACTACTGAGGGAGGGTGTTACTGAGACGACCTGAGGACGCTGTGGGGGGGGGGGGGACGCCGAGCACTGCTGAGGGAGGGCGTTACTGAGACGACCTGAGGACGCTGCGGGGGGACGTCGCGCACTGCTGAGGGAGGGTGTTACTGAAGCTTACCTGAGCACGCTGTGTGTGTGTAGGGGGGGGGGGGGGTGTCTGGAACGTCCTCACCTGCCACAACTGATGACAACACCTGTTATGAAGAGAGAATGTTATGTAAGAGCCAACATAAGTTAACTAAGGATACAATATTAAATCTTTCTGTTCTTCTGGGAGGTAAACAGAGAAGTAACCTTTGATATGATTACTTACCAGTTTCTTGACCAGTAAAGACTCTACAGCCAAGAGCTCAAGGTAGATTTCTACTCACCCACAACTGTTGTCTTGTCTACATGAAGCGTAACAGGTAGTACAGGTATTACTGAACAAAGAGAAACACCGAGCTGGTCATCTGTAGAGGCGAGAGAACCAGCATTTGAGGCAGAGTACTAATGTTCACCGCCACAGTCTTCTCTTAACCGGAACATTAATGAAGTACCGAGCGCTGCTGTCACATACCTAGCGGCTTAACAGCAGCACCTACAGTAACTACTGGTATAACAGCTGCTTCTGCTGTCAGGGAGTTTGATGTGTGTGTGTGTGTGTGTGTGTGATATGAACTGTTGTTGACCTCTGTTGTTCCAGTGTTCCCTCCACCTCTTTGTAGTCGCCACTCTCTTTACTGGATTTTGTTTTTCTTTTTAGGGGCATTAGCCCACCCGGGCACAGGTCAATGACCTACATCAGGGCCTGGGGAGGCGAAAATATAATAATAATAATAATAATGATAATAATAATAATAATAATAATAATAATAATAATAATAATAATAATAATAAAGAACCATAGATGAATACAAATGTTAAAAAAAGATCAATAGTGAGAAACAATATATGGATGTTGTGATGTAAAAGTTAGAGAAACAATTGAGACCCTGCAATTGTATGTAAATGAGTGTTTGGGTATTAATGATCAGAGGGGTAAGTAAGTTGGGGTGCTAATCTTCACGTGATCCCATCAAAAGATATAAAATAAAGTTGATCCTTGTAAGGTGTTTTTTACAGAAAAAAAACACTGCTGGGTAAGTAAGATCAGACTTAAGTGTCGTACTCATAGGTATTCAGGGGACGCCTTGTCCCCTCCCAGATACTGAACACATTTGAAGCGAGATGATGTGAACTGGACTGATGTTAAATGACACAGGAAAAACATTTTGTGGCTGCGAGTTCCACAGGGTGCTGGTCCGGTGTATAAATGGATTTTGGTTGGCAGAGATTCTGTGGAATGGAATTTCGACAGAAAAGTCATGGGTCCTGCCAGATGCCCTCGTAAGCCGATTGAGGGAGAGTGAGGGTGGGTAGCACTATTGGGTGTATCCCGACACACCACCGACTGACTGCTAGTATTTATTGTGTGAAGAAAGCGATGAGATATAACTACGAATGTGCAGTGATGGAAATATTCTACTAAAGTCTTTATTGTTGATTGTTTTGACGGCTTTCTTCTGCACCGAATCAAAGAGAAGTGCCCCAACACCACACCAAGCCAACAGTGCCCCAACACCACACCCAGCCAACAGTGCCCCAACACCACACCAAGCCAACAGTGCCCCAACACCACACCCAGCCAACAGTGCCCCAACACCACACCCAGCCCACACTGCCACAACACCACATCAGCCCACAGATGACGACCGCGGCAGTCCATCTGACAGAGTACATGACTTACTTGTTAGCTGATCGAGCACGAGTCCAAGTTTCAGTGATATTTTTTTTTTGTGGGGAATAGCCCATGCGGGCATAGGTCATCGACCAGCAACGGGGCCTGGGGGGCGAAAAAATAAGATTAAAAATAAATAAAAAATGGAAGAGAAAAATACTATATTAATCTACACCACGAAGATGCCGGAGAACCAGCTTTTTGAAGCGAGACAGATTGTAAGAGTATGGAAACACAGAAGAAGGCAGAACATTCCACAGTTTAGCTGTGTGAGGAAAGAAGGATGTACTATAACGGGTTATTCTAGTGTGACCGACAGCCACAGAGAAAGAGTGGGCACCGCGGGCAAGACGTGTGTTACGAGCCCACGGTCTTGCTGGCGGTACACATGATGCCAAATGCACCGAACATTGCCCGTTAAAGTGCCTGTAAAAGAGAGAGTGAAGCAACATTGCGGCGAAGAGAAAGGGGAGAGAGATTGTCGACTAAAGGAGGAGAGTTAAGACGAAATGCCTTTGATTCCACCCTATCTAACAGTTGGGCAGAAGAAGAGCCACCCTATATATGAAAGCAGTACTCCAATTAGGACGGATGAATCCCTTATATACTCAGTATTGACTGAGTCATTTAGTGGAGTTGAAATGTTTTTTTAGATGTTTTCTCAGGTAATAATTCCTTCGTCCCAACCTTGATGACGTCAGTGATGTCTTCAGCAGTAGAATAAGGTTAATAAGAACAGAAGGAAGACCAAGATAAAACGTAGAAAGAATAAGGGTTGGGATTGTTAGTTTAAGTTAGACTCGGTAGATGTCCGTGTGAGTGATAGCCAGTTGTAGCAGACGAGGTGAGGTGGTCAAGTGCTCCTCCTCCACACGGGGTTTAGTAAGTGAGAGCTGAGTGCGTCAACCATTGTGTGTAGTGACTATTGACATCACCCAACGTTATGAGTGACGATGGGATCAGATTGACTGTGATGAATATTGTTAGTGAGATTGTTATGTACTGTGAAAATCTTTATAATAGTTAAATGTCAACTTGTAAAATTCTCTAAAAGGCCATTAGCCCAAATTGGTGATAAAATGTTCATGACATTTTTAATATGATGACACATGTAAGATTTGAAAATTGTCAACATTTTTGCAAAATTTTAATTCACTTGCAGCAGTTTTGACAATTTTTGCACGAGTTTGGCGTAATCCAGAGAGTTGGGTACGTCCACAGGAGAACGCTTCTCTACATAATCCCATCACGTGTTCTCTCTGAATACGAGTACAACAAATATTTTCTTTTCACACACAGCTTTTTGCACAAACTATCTAAGAAAAATTGTCTTAACAAACAGTATCCACATATTTTCTTTGTTCTACATACACCGATATACTTGTAAAAATTCACACAGGTCGGCCACCACATAGTAGGTACAGTAACACTAACTATAGTACGATGACATATATCTCGGCCTACTGAACCCGGCACATCCCCCCCCCCCCCACCCCGCGTGTAGCTGTAGGGTCATCATCATCACCCCCTCCACACACACACACTCTCTCTCATTCTCAGACACACAACTACACTCCTCCATGTCTTCTTCCTGTCCCGCCTCACCTCATGCTTGCCTGCACAGACCAAAGTGACCATCGTGTCGGACTCTCCTCTCTTACTTTAGGTTGCTCACTAGGTTGTTCTTTTTGTGTGTACATCTTGGCTACTCTCCTCCATTATCTCATGTTAGTGTACAAAGGGCTGATCTCATAATATGTACACCTGGGCCCTCCTCTCTTCCCTCATGGTGTACACTGCATTGATCTAATTGTGTGTATATTCCTGCCTTATAACTTGTTGGTGTACACTGGGATCATCTCTTAGTGTGTACATCTTAGCTCTCCTCGCCTTCCTAAGATTAAGTTATTATACATTTATACATTGGGGCGAGCCTGTTGTGTGTACACCTGAGGCTGTACTAGTTGGCCACTCGCTTACCTGAGGATCAAGACGCACCTCTAACAGTGCATGCAGACATTACCTGCCACCCTCCCTCACCCCCTCCTTCCCTCACTCTCTTCCTACCTCCCTTATTATCTTCCTGCCTCCATCCCTTTCTCCCTGCTTGCTTGCCTACCCCTCTCCCTTACTCTCTCTTTCCCTCCCTCCCTTCTTCCTTCCCTGCTCCATCCCTCCCTTCTTCCTTCCCTGCTCCCTCCCTCCCTCCCTCCCTTCCTTCCCTGCTCCCTCCCTCCCTGCCTCCCTCCCTCCCTCCCTTCTTCTTTCCCTGTTCCATCCCTCCTTCCCTTCTTCCTTCCCTGATCCATCCTTCCCTCCCTTCTTCCTTCCCTGCTCCATCCCTCCCTCCCTTCTTCCTTCCCTGCTCCCTCCCTCCCTCCCTCCCTTCTTCCTTCCCTGCTCCATCCCTCCCTCCCTTCTACCTTCCCTGCTCCCTCCCTCCCTCCCTCCTTCCCTGCTCCACCCTTGTGTTCCTGGCGGACGATAATAAGAAAAGTCTCCATTTTCTCACATAAACTTTAGTTTGGCAACAATCAGCTCGGTTTCTGTTTTTTAAGTGAACCCGAGTGGCATTTTTTTACCCTTTTTGTCGTGTTTGGTGAGGTTTAATAGACCCGCTAAAGTAGAGAAGACGGGTTGCCTAATTTTTCCCTCGTAAAGTTTAAGCATCTCAAAAACTACCTTGCAAAAGTTAAGTTTTTTTCCTGAATGATCTCCTTTACTGTATTTTACCTCAAGTTAAGCGAAAAAAATCTTTACGAAAAATCAACTTTTAAATAATTTTTTTCGGTACTTTATATCTTAAGTTGAGTTTTATAATGTCTAGAAATTTTCCTATAAAATTTACCTTTGACACTTGATGTTTACCTTTGACACTTGATGTTTGCCTTTGACACTTGATGTTTGCCTTTGACACTTGATGTTTGCCTTTGACACTTGATGTTTACCTTTGACACTTGATGTTTGCCTTTGACACTTGATGTTTACCTTTGACACTTGATGTTTGCCTTTGACACTTGATGTTTACCTTTGACACTTGATGTTTACCTTTGACACTTGAAGTTTACCTTTGACACTTGATGTTTACCTTTGACACTTGATGTTTACTTTTGACACTTGATGGTTACCTTTGACACTTGAAGTTTACCTTTGACACTTGATGTTTACATTTGACACTTGATGTTTACTTTTGACACTTGATGGTTACCTTTGACACTTGATGTTTGCCTTTGACACTTGATGTTTACCTTTGACACTTGATGTTTGCCTTTGACACTTGATGTTTGCCTTTGACACTTGATGTTTGCCTTTGACACTTGATGTTTGCCTTTGACACTTGATGTTTGCCTTTGACACTTGATGCTTATCTTTAATGCTTAAGTTCACTGTACCTTCTGGCTATGAAGTCGATGTTTATGTCTTAAATTCCTTTTTGTCCCTTAAACATCATCTACCTCTCTACCTGTTTGTTTGTAATGTTCCCCCCCCCTCTCCCGCCACTGTAGGGGAGGGGGGGGTGAGGTGTGCTTGACAGGTGTTCTAGACAGTGACACAAAATATTCGTGTTTTACTCCGCCTGAAAGCAGTGTCTTTAAGCGTGTATATTAGATCAGCAATTATATTATTCATCAAGAGAGAGACGGAGAGGTGTAGAGACAGGGAGGGGGACGTAGGAAGTGACGGGAAACAGTTAAGACAGCATCTTGGGAAACAGGTAAGACAGTAAGCAGAAACATCCACATGGTACATCTTTTCACATATACGTTGAGACATTGTTATAAACCTTTTTGACATATTTCATAACTGAATGACAGAACACATATCGAATGACATTCTAAAATAACTGTTCGCTCATGCTAACGGAAAAGATTAACATAAGTTATGAAATTGACAGACGTGAACAATAAACTGAAAGTCTGCATATAGTTTGAGAATGTAACAATTGGAGAATGACATACCACCATAAGATTTGACAAACAGATAATATATTAACAAACAACATAACTACTCCCATACCCCTTGGTGCAGTTTACACAGAGGGGTTGACCACCCGAAACCATGAAACAATAATCGAAACAGTGGTATGTACCGAAGATTCAGTGAAACAATGAATGCGAGGTGACTTGGTGTGCTATCTGTAGGTCGGTATCAGTTCCGAGACACCCACTCGAGGAGTACTGTTCATAGTCGGTCTGGCACACTTCGGAGGCACCCTGCTATGCCTCGCAGACGATATCGCCGGGTGTCAGACGAATATCGTGATGGATTAATTACTCGATATGAAGCTGGAGAGGATTTTCTGGACACTGCTGCCGAGCTACGAGTTCCAAGAACCACAGCATATGAAATAATTCGCAAGTTTGTGGAGACAGGAGAAAGACGGGGGACTACATGGAGGAGGAGGAAGACGACCACCTGTGCTGGATGACAAGGCGAAGGACTTTTTGGTGATGCTTGTTGAGGCTACACCAACGATCACCGCTAGAGAGTTTAACCATTCACTTCTGCAAACATTTCCAGGCAAGCCACATGTATGCAACATGACTGTTTCTTGGGCTTTGGATGGCGAGCTTAATACCTTGAAACAGGTACACAATGTACCGGCTAACCGCAATTCAGAGGACGTGAAAGCCGCTCGTGTAGCGTTTGCTCAGTACATGTATGAGGATGGCATTCATCAACCTCTTGTGTACGTAGATGGAACCGGCTACAACCTGTATACGTGTAGGACCTACGACCGGGCTCCACGGGGACAACGCGTCAACAGGATAGTTGCAGGACAGCGTGGCAGTAACGTGACATTGATAGCACCTATCTACAATCTGGCAGGCCTATTCTATTACGAAATTCATGTAACATCTGTGACCAAGGAAGTACTAAAAAATTTCATGACCTCGCTGGAGTCTGTGCTAGGTCCTGAGGCTTCTGTGATTTTAATGGATAATGCACCTTGTCATGCAAAAATTGAACAAGAATTTGAGGATCGTGTCATCAAGAAACTTCCTCCTAACCTTTCCTAAATCCGTTTGAGAATTGCTTCTCAATACTGAAAGCCACTGTGAAACGACAACTGAACAACATAGCTGATCGTTGCGATGCACGTGCTCCACCTCGACATGGGGTCACCTTAAGGATGTATCGAGAGAGACTTCTCCAACAGGTTACTGAGGACAGCAGTCGCCAGTATTGATGCTACCCTTTGTTCAGCAAACTACCAGCACTCCCAAACATACATACGAGAGGACATCTAGGATTGAAATCATCATTGCTAATGGCCCGTCTGCAGCTTTGTAATGTAAAGGGACCCGGGTTTTGTTGAATTAATTAATTGTTGAGTTTCTGTGTATATCGTTTATATACGTGCACTACTGTATATGCCATTCAAAGCTTATGTTAATTGTCGAATATGTGTGTAAAACTATCCAATCTTTTGTTTTCATTGTCAGTATCCATAGTGCTTCGTCAATAATTTTGTGAGCATCTCCTCTCTGAAACTATTTTGTTACAGCGTCAATTCATTACAAGGGAATGTCAAAGGATAAGATATAACGTCAAAGCCACAGGTGAACTGTTCTTTATTTCGTTGAACTGTTCCAACTGTTATGTGACAAGGTGTACTTATTATTTTGTCATCTCACAAACACAATGAAAATGAGCCTGTAGACTTGGCCTTTTCCCGGTACACAGCGTGGCCGGCACCGCCTTCACTTTCTTTAGCTGTAAAGTTAAGGTACTCATTCACTGCTGGGTGAACTCTGGGTGCCCCAGACGCAAATCAACGACTCTTAAAAGACAGGAGACGAGCGCTGTATTCGCTTGGCTGACCCATCATTCCACATAAAGGCTCAGTAGTGATGTCAGGCAACGTGGATATGCCTCCAGCGTGGTGCAATCCTCAGAAGAAACAAGGTCAGAAAACATGCACTGCAGTCTGAAAATTGAGCTGAGCTGAGCTGTTCAGACATACGCCCTTGTGACCTTTTACGAAATTAAACAGCGAGTCTTCAGCACTCACGGAGATTCATGACGTTTCGCAACATTTTACTGAGAGATGAGCATCGAACCGTCAGGTTCGTTCGTACTGTGACTGATGGAACGACGCCGTTGGCCATCATCCAGTCATTCTCGGGGTATTGTCCAGCCTTCAGCTTTAGTCCTATTGTTGGTGTTGTTCTTAACGTTCACGCCCTCTGTTAAGATTTACTTTTTTAGAAATAATAATTTTCCCTCAATAATAATAATAATAATAATAATAATAATAATAATAGTCATATCATTATCACCGGCCACTTATCGTGAACATATATTATAAATTATTACAGTAGTGATTGAGAGCCAGCAACAGTGACAGAGTTGATCCTAAAGCAATGTTAAGCAATACTTGAAGAACAAAATCCCTTACTCACCGAGACTACCACCAGTTAGGTCAGGAACGGCGTATAATACACTACTGTACTTAACAAAAACTCGTGTATGAGAAAATAATTATACACGGTGTCTCAGATTAATGTGTACACACCACCTAACATATTCTGGGAGACGGCGTAAATACCATTGAGGACAAGCACTCACACGGTCACTATATAAACCTATAAGACAGTGTGTATAGTTTTTGTTGAGACACGCTAAATTCTGTTACTAATGGAGGTGAATTAGGCAACATCGGGTATAATGAAGTTCAATTTGGCAGTCGTTATTACCTGTCGGGCGCCATTACTGTCCCAGTCCAGGATGACAGTCCACCGGGGCTGAGGGGGAAATTGACTGTATTTAGTATATTGATAACTCGTGTGTGTGTGTGTGTGTGTGTGTGATATAGACAGGATGTAAAACATTACCGTCAAAATTTGGCAATAGTGAAAAAGAATTGGGTGGACTCTGACCAATCAACATCGAGGTACTTGAATTGACATCCAATCAGCGTGCAGATGGGGAGAGAATTGAAGAATATAATATAATATTTATTTTTACCACATTACAGTGTGTATGGTGGTACAGTGGTGACAATGGTGGTACAGTGGTGACTATGGTGGTACAGTGATGACTATGGTGGTACAGTGGTGACAGTATGGTGGTAAAGTGATGACTGTATGGTGGTACAGTGATGACTGCATGGTGGTACAGTGATGACTATGGTGGTACAGTGGTGACAGTATGGTGGTACAGTGATGACTATGGTGGTACAGTGGTGACAGTATGGTGGTATAGTGGTGACAGTATGGTGGTACAGTGGTGACAGTATGGTGGTACAGTAGTGACCATGTATAATAAAGTGGTAACCAACAGTAAATTTGTCCCCCAGGTAACGTTGTTTAGTCACCAGGTGTAATATGCTAAGGGGGTTTATTCTTCAAGTGATCCAACGTATTTAAAATAACCTCCTAAGTTCATCTGTTAGAGTTATATTACACTCTAGTGCACATGACGTCACTGATCTCGTGTGTGAGGCTTGAGTCAACACGGAGGTCTAAATACATCCCAGTTTTGTAGTGTGGTAAGCAACGTATTAATAATGATGTTGTGTTGGGAGACAAAACCCACACACACACGGTACTCCAACACACACATAGAGTACTCCAACACACACACACAGTACTCCAACACACACACACAGTACTCCAACACACAGTACTCCAACACACACACACACAATACTCCAACACACCCAGTACTCCAACACACCTAGTACTCCAACACACAGAGTACTCCAACACACCCAGTACTCCAACACACACAATACTCCAACACACCCAGTACTCCAACACACCTAGTACTCCAACACACAGAATACTCCAACTCACACAGTACTCCAACACACAGAGTACTCCAACACACAGTACTCCAACACACACGGTACTCCAACACACACGGTACTCCAACACACACAGTACTCCAACACACACAGTACTCCAACAAACACGGTACTCCAACACACACAGTACTCCAACACACACGGTACTCCAACACACACGGTACTCCAACACACACAGTACTCCAACACACCCAGTACTCCAACACACACAATACTCCAACACACCCAGTACTCCAACACACCTAGTACTCCAACACACAGAATACTCTAACACACACAGTACTCCAACACACACAGCACTCCAACACACACGGTACTCCAACACACACAGTACTCCAACACACACGGTACTCCAACACACACAGTACTCCAACACACACAGTACTCCAACAAACACGGTACTCCAACACACACAGTACTCCAACACACACGGTACTCCAACACACACGGTACTCCAACACACACAGTACTCCAACACACACGGTACTCCAACACACAGAGTACTCCAACACACACGGTACTCTAACACACACAATACCCCAGCACACACATTAAGGGCACCTGGAACAATGAACTATTTTTACCAACTTTTACCTAAGATTCATAACATTTATACTGTGTTTTTTTGATAACAGAAAGAAGCTTTTTTGTGCCTACTGGTGACAAACATCCACACATTGTCTTAATACTAATGCACATAACATTCCTTCCATACTGAGTGTTATGTAAAATATAAAGGCATAAATAGAGTTGTTCTGGTGACCGTCAGGACCCGGCTGTAGGCCTCAGCAACACACCATCTCGCTCCCTACTTAATAATGTCTCCAACAATTATATTAACATATGTATTACCTGTGTGTGTGTGTGTGTGTGTGCACAATAAGAAAACCCCTTGGATACAGTGAGTAAGAATCTTAACTTCTATAGTACAGTGATTTTATTCATAGTTTTTAATGGTTAGGTTAGGTTAGGTTAGGTTAGGTTCCTCATCCTCTTGGGTTGAAATTTATCATATTTATCTTCTCTAAATATTTCTTCTTTTGGTTTGTTTACATAGTCTGGTCCTCCTCCATTTTGTTTTATTATTGTCCTTCATTCAACTACTTATCTTTCTCCTTTCAATTCTTTAGCTTCTTAATTCTTTCAATTTCTTATTTTTCTCTTTCTTTCATTTCTTTATTTCCTCCTCTTTCTTCCAACCTTTATCTCTTCTCTTCAGGGAGTTCCTCCTTCTTCACATACTTCGGCAGTTCTGCTTCTTGTTACGAGTTTTCTTTTCCTTACTTTCTTCTCTAATGAACCTCACTTTCTCTCTTTTTTTTTTTATCTCTTTCTCTTTCATTCTCTAACGCTACCCATTGGGTTAGGTTAGGCTAGGCTCAATTAGGTTAGGTTAGGTTAGGTTAGGCTAGGCTAGGCTCAGTTTGGTTAGGTTAGGTTAGAGTTAAGGTGTCTAATAGTCAGGTGAAATAAACTGGGGTGTCTAATCTTCAGGTGATTTCATATTCTACTGAAGCTGAATTGAAAGTATTCGACCTTTGACCTTTATTTTCCGCAGGTGGACAATACTTTCCGCTCTTGGATTCCCCGTCCTAAAAATGACTACGGATTTAATGTTTGACTTCCACGCTCAACAAATTTAACATACCTCATTTGATTCCCTAAATATCATTCTCTATTGTCATTTATCATCGTTTTATTACAATATTTCACCATTTAGTTCAATATATCATTTTTGACTTCGTTTCTATCTAAAAAAGAAGAAGAAGAAGAAAAGAATTCACAATACTGAAGTCAACCTATCCCCAAATTTGACTTCCCCCAACTAGATTGTTTTGGTTGGAATCCTAAGTTATCTTCCACCTTCAGCTTGTCACTCTTCACCAGTGGGATTTTTCTTCACAGAGATATAAACTGTTGTAAGAAAGTTAAAAGTAAGAGTTGAAAGAAAAGTAGAAAGTTGAAAGAAAGTGAAAATAGAAGAGTTGAAAGAAAAAATTAAGAACAAGTAAAAGTTTGAAAGAAATAGAAAAGTAAAAGATTTGAAAAGGTGGAAAGTAAAAGTTGAAAGAAAGAAAAGTAAAGTTGAAAGAAAGAAAAGTAGAGTTGAAAGAAAGAAAAGTAGAGTTGAAAGAAAGAAAAGTAGAGTTGAAAGAAAGAAAAGTAAGAGTTGAAAGAAAGAAAAGTAAGAGTTGAAAGAAAGAAAAGTAGAGTTGAAAAAAAAGCTAAAATATGGATGAAAGAAAGAGTTGTTAGTTCAGTACAGCCAAGCCAGGGATGATATCAAACATATGTACACTATTAATTTTTTCACCCCAAATTAAAAACACTATTGACGCGCCTCAGGGTATAAGCTTGAACATTCTACCCAAGATTGATTGAATAGGTGTGAATGTTGGCGCCGCACATACCACTAAACACCAAAACCAGTAAGCGTTTGTGAGCTTCTTCTGGTTAGGTTAGGTGGTATTAGCAGTGCAGGTAGTACACGTCTACACCCTAATTACAGGTGGCGTTCATTAACCACCTCACTCTGGTACTGTGAGGACACCAGGTACTGACAGAGGTGTGGCCGGTGTGTGATGGTACTCTAGAATTTAATTAAGATTTTACAGGTAGTTCACTTACAGGTAGATAATGAACTTGCTGGTCATTACTTGGTTATTATACGGTTATTAGTAGATTGGTCAATATTCCTGCCCAGTGAGTATGGTGTTTATTGTGTACATTAACTAATATCCTGGGGATGTTTTCAGGTATACATCGACTTTCAGGCAAATGAATCCTAGGTGTGCCAGCTTCCATCCTAACCATTAACACTGAAGCTCGTAAGGGTTGCATGTTGATAGCATTATGGATTGTTGGGTTGGGTTGGGTCAGATGGCGTATGAGGTATATACTTGATGCAGGTGTGTTTTGTGTACAAGTTGACATAAACTCGTGGGTTGAGATGTCCCGGGAGGAGGTTGATACTGTACCTTAGTCGTAGTGTTCTTTTTTCTTAATTGATTTATCATTCCACTACTTTTATCAGCTTACTAACCTCTCGGATGGTTTGTCTATTCTTTGTTACTTTATTATTAAATTGTATTGTCCACTGTTAGTACAAGTGGAAGTAATAAATAACTAAATTAATCCGGAAACTAAAGTATACTTCGAGTTTATTTGTATTTTTGTTATTATTATTTTGTTACTGCAGTATATGCCTATAACACTTAATATATAAACACAGTAAATATAAGTTGTTGTTTTCTTTTGTGTTTGTCGACCTCGATCCGGCGACTACTGGTAGAGGACTTCCGGCCGTCTGGTTCAGAGGTTGACCAGCACGTTCGTGTTTATATTATCTTCTCGACTTATATGTTACACAGTCACTTCTGAGTCATTCAATGATCTTTTTGATAGTATTTACCTATTTTAACCTAAATATCAACAAATAAGTGAATTAAAGAATGCGAAAACAACCAAATCCACCGGACTAAGTTAGCAATTATACGAATCAATGGTGTAACTGGTCCTTAGACTGTACACCCTCCTCAAAAAGTGTCGGCTCCCCTGGGCTGATGTATTTAGAATTGAACACAGTAACACGTGCACAACAGTCTTGGTTCGGCTGGTATTTCCGATTGTGAGTTGCACCTTTCGTTCTTTCTTCTTGCTCCTGATATTCACCATGACATCTACAGTATATCAACTATTCTCTACATAATGTAATGAAATGGGATGAATTATGATACCATATGCAAAACTAATAGTGTCATAAGTAACCCCGCTGATTTATGCACTAGATACTATTTCAGCTCCAGGGGATGAGTCGCCAGATAGGAATATAACGTTACTATGTTTTCATGAACCGAGGTTATAATGGAATCACTTCGAACGAAATATGAAACACTATGATCCGATTTTACATTCATTTATAAATATTGTAATTACAGGTTTATTATAATGCCATGTCCATTTATAATAACATTATGATTTACTGAATTTCTATATTATTTTTACCTAAATTGATGGGGTACCAAATTATGGATATAACGTATCATCTAATGATTGGTGCTGGCAACGGAACATTATCTGATACACACTACCAGGCGATGTCGTTAAGTCTTCCCATGGGATTGACAGTCACTATGGACACATCACAGGCAACACGAGGCAGTACCATTGTCCGTCACGGCATTTGCTTAAGGGACAAGTCGGTGCAAGCTGTGTTTTCCAGCGAGTCTCTGGTACTAGTGTTGATCATGGATATCCAGCAGAAAACATCCACTATTTGACTGCCGTTGATATATTTTCGCTACATTAATATCATTATATTACTCTACTAAAGATGGAGCACAGTGAGTCACCATAATTATAACAAATGCCAGAAATGATAACCGGCAACCTCACGGATACTAGGAAGGCAGACCTATTAACATAATGCAGGAATCACAATTAGTGATCGGAAATATTCATCCATTGTGACACATTGTATCGATAAGGAAAGGGGCCTATACTTTTTGGGGAGAGTTTTCCTACTGTCTCCTGTATTCGTGTACGAGGAGGGGCTCCACTCACTCCCCGCACTGACCTGTCTTAACTACTGCCCTTGTTGGATTGGCTCTATTACTGTATATATATATTTTTTAAGTGATTTTTTTTGTTTTTAATAATTCACAATCAAACAACTACAGATACCAGAACAATTAAAACATCAATAACGATATAACCATCAGACAACAAAATCGACTAAATAAATCATTTCGAGACATAAATTCAAAACATAAAAAAAAGTAATATTTCCTATACACCAGACGAGTATTCACAATGTTCAAAGTATCAATGGAAATATAACCCAAAGAGCCGACATATACAAGAGCATGCAATATGAATCACTCTATCCACCTTAGTGCACACAAAAAAAACAAACACGACTTTCCCATTGTCCTGACCTCTAACCTATAGTTCACCAAGCCAACGAAATAACATAAATACCAGATCCGTCTACATCAATGTGTGGGAGCTGACAGTGGTGTGTTTTCTGCTTAGTTACTTCCAGATTTATCGATATATACAAGGGAATAAATGGACCATGTCTTTATTAAGTTAGATATTGTGAATTGAATACGACAAAGGAGAAGACTTTTTGAATATTATCTAATCCGCCTGTTGGTGTGATAAAGAACACGAGGAAGGTGAGTTATTGAGGTGACGAAATGGGAAGGTGACGAAATGGGAAGTAAAATAAAATAGGGTTAAGAGTGAAACAGGAATAGGTTCAAGTTATACACTCACTCACTCACTCACTCACACTCACTTAATAATATTTCTCAAGGCTAATTAACAGGAGTCAGGTGAAGTATGTAAACACGAGGTAATATAGAAGTAACAAGTTGAACAAGGAGGTGAAGAGGAAGTTCATTACCATATAAATTGTTTTATAACCTCGTGTGTGAGTGTTGGTGGAGATGAAGGTGGAGGAGTAGTAGTGGTGGAGTAGTGGTGGGGTGATGGTGGAGTGGGGAGGTTATCGATGGTGGAGAAGTGGAAGATGAAGTGGATGGTGGACTGGGAAGGTTGTAATTGGTAGGTGAAGTGTGGAGGAAATATGGTCATGAAGTAGGGAGGTGGAGTGGGTGGGTGAGTGGTGGTGGAATTGGTGGTGTAAAAGGTAGCGGAGTGATGAGTTGGGGAGGTGGAGTGATGTAGGTTGTGGAGTGATTGGTGGACTTGTAGTGTGTGTGGTGGAGTGGGTGTTAGGGTGGGCGGTGGAGTGGATAGTAAAGTAGTTAGTGGAGTGGTTGATGTAATATTTAATGGTGTGGATAGTGGAGTATGTCTGTGTGTGTGTGGTGGAGTGGGTGTTAAGGTGGTTGGTGGAGTGGATAGTAAAGTAGTTAGGTTAGGGTAGGTTAACTATCTCGGTGATCGGTTAGACAAGGGTTAGTTCATAAAGGTACAGAATTATGAGTTATATGATGGGTATTTGTACAGGTAGTTTGATGCTCTAAATGTTTTCATACTCTACAGTATTGTCTTTAAGTATTACTAAAGTAAAGGTTTAAAGGTGACGAACCAGGAGACCCAGGCGGCCACACTGCTGGTCTCCTCGGCCACACTGCAGGTCTCGGTCGCACTGCAAGTCTCCTCGACCAGTCCTGCAGTCTGGTGATGCTTGGTCGAGGACAGCGCTGCGCCTCAGTTTCTCCTGCCTGAGGAACAAAGGCCCAGTAACTGTGTTGGCGTGACAAAGTGCACCAAACATTCATAAGAACGTAAGAAACAGCAGCGGGCCTATTGGCCCACACTGTGCAGTCCCGTTTACACCCAACCCCTGTCGCTCATATATCCGTCCATGGTCGTATGTTCACTCGCCAAATTCTGCACTTTGGACGATTTACTCGGCCAGAGTGACGGACACTTGTTTTCTCGCTTACAATAACACACACAATAATTTCACTCCTGTTGATCAATACTGATGATAGTTATTCTTACAGGTATAATCGTAGTCGTGCAGGTAACAGACTTGGGTTCATATGTTTACATACTTGTACTTGGTATTTATTAGTACTCGAGTACCATTTTTTAGTACTTGTATTTATACTTATAAATTTCACAATAGTCTTATCATTGTACTTTTACCTGATAAAATGTATTGGAAAATATAAGTACTTTCAAGTATTTTTCAAGTGCTTCGATTATTTGGTAGTGAAAAGCTCGACTTGGTAATTAATCTCAGCCAAATTTGTAAGGAGTGCAATATCGGAGTTGGTAACGTTGTACTTTCAAGCGAATTTACATGATCTAAGGAAATTTGGTTCTCTCCATAACTGGTTTTAGAGTCTGCAGTTCTTGCCTACAGACATTTTCAAGGGCGCCACAGTGGGATAGAGAACCGTAGAGCAGCATGAGGAAACATTGGCTTGCTTTGGGTCAGCAACAAAAGTGCTAACATTGTGATGGATAATGCCAGCAACATGATTGGTGTATTTTCACTGCCAGGCTTTGAGGAGGACGTTCTCTCTCCTGATTCTAGTGGTTATCAAGGAGGGCTTCACGAATGCCACCCAGTCGAACAGGATGTCTTGATAAAACTGTAAAGATTGTAACACTTGCACCAAGACCCACTACAGCCACAGAGCTACTTGAAGGTGGGAACAGGCTTCAAGCTCCAGTACTTCGCGATGGAATTCCCAAGTGAAGATGGTTTCGATCTGTTTTTTCTGTCCCAAAAGAAAAATTTACTCAACTCAGACTAGGTAATGATAACAGTAATGATAACAGTAATGATAATAGTAATGATAACAGTAATGATAACAGTATGGTTGTGGTAATAATAATAATAATAATAATAATAACAATAATAATAATAATAAACCTCAGTAATTCATTCATTACTGGCGCCATCTCTGCGGCCAGATGGTAAGTTTCTTTAATATCATCTGACTTTTAAATCATAATATATGTTGTCATATGGGGTGTGGCGGCTCCTAACGCCCTTCAGGTATATTAGAAATAAAATGTAACCTGGCTGCGGCTCTCCTGGCCGACATCCGTGAACTTGTCAACAGTGATTCAAGAACAACAATGACCGTCTGGAGAATATCTTGGTCCACCTGTTCATTACCAGGGCCGGATTCAGGAGTGGGCAAAGTGGGCAGGTGCCCAGGGGCCTCCACATATCAGGGCTGGTCGACTTGAAACCACATGAATGACTCCAGTCATGTCTCACTTTTCTGTGCGTGTGTGTGTGTGTGTGTGTTGGGAATTTGTACACTATCAATAAATATACAGTTAATTAAAAATTTCTCAATGCTCTAATTTCCTCAATATAACTGCATATGGCTTCAAAATTCTCCAAAGAAGTGTTCAAATTTCACAATTTTCCCGGGGGGCTTACAGCGCCCCCCGGAACTCCAAGATGTTTAGGCTCGCTTCACTCGCCACCCCACCCTCTTGGGTAGTTATAATGAGGGGGGCCTCCACAAAGAGGCTGCCCATGGGCCTCCACAGGTCTAAATCCGGCACTGCTCATTACCCTTGTTAACACCCTAACTCGTGTCTGAGGAAGATTGTGATTGGTGCTGCTCTCATTCCATGTCTAAACCGGGGGGGGGGGGGGGGGGGTGGGGGGGGGTGACACTCAAGACCTCACCTTCTTCATGGACAAACCTCATTCTTTATTTTCCGGAATAAATAAAACGATTGTTGGTTAATAACGACTCAGGAATTCAGGAAATGGATTAATGACATACTGTATATGCACATCAGTACTTGGAAAACATCAAAGGAACACATGACTAACCTTTCATTACCTGTGTTAATGACCACTCCAGTTAAAGACACATATATCACATTTTTCAACAATCATCGAAAAATCCTAACTGGTCATAACTCCTTTGATGTAAACTTATTATTTTTATTGATGTTAATATGTTCTTTTTTTCGAAATAATTCCCGATTTCAGGTTTTATATAGAGGAAGACTGAGGAAAAATGTCTAAGGTCGTCTGCTTACTTGTCTTATTGAACTTATAACAAACAATTGATCACCTGATGATTAACCACCCAAACGTTAACCTAACTTAACCTAGCATGACTTAATCCAATCTAAGCTTATCTAACCTAACCTAACCTAACCTAACCTAACATTGTTATAGTGCACCTGGATAATCTTGAGTAGACGAGTTATCCTATACTTGTCCTTTCTAGTCATCCTGGATAATATGAATAAAAGTTATCCAGTTTCTCGGTTAACGGTGGATATGTATACCGATTAAATTACTACCGGCTCGTACTGTCAAATAAAGTTACGGTATCGTGTTGAGTTCAGTTGTTTGAGAGCAAATTACACAAAGGGTTTCAGTTTATATTTTTCTATGCATATTGATTTCGTCTCAGCACCCCACTTTATGATGATTAAAGGTGAATGATTTAGGTTAGGGTAGGTTTGGTTAGGTTAGGTAATAATAGGGTATATAATTCTTTAGGTGAATTGAAGGGGGTGGTTAGTCTTCAGGTGAATTGAAGGGGGTGTACTATTATCAGGAAAAATGCTTATTGAATCCCTATGCATGCTGTGAGACTATTAAATATTGTATCCACTGAAAACTTTGTCACTGTGTTCACTTCAATAAACTGGTATATTATCAGCTGTTTTGTTCTGATATATACTGGCTGGTTATCGAATATATTAGGATTGATAATTTATCGTAATAATAATTGTTAGGTTTTCTCAAAATATCAGATATTCTAATGATTTACATCCATATAAAATTCTAGTTCCTTATATTTTTGATAGTGAATAAGTTTTCATGTTTTTTTTTTACATTTATTTAGATTTTTTTTTACATTTATTTAGATTTTTTTTAATATGAAATGTGTTTATTAGTCAGTTAATCAATGTTTTATCTTCATGTCTGAGGGATGGTGACCACGGCCCTCCACTCCTAAAATTTTCGACTGTATACCCAGATTTAAATTTTTTTTGCTTATTTATTTTGTGTGTGTGTGTGTGTGTGTGTGTGTGTTAGTTATATTCATCTCTCTAAAACTCTTAGCTTATCTTCCCCCTTGGGCCTCCTGCCTCAGTTTTACCCACGAGAAAATGACCAGCTCATGGTTGACATTGCAATGGTCATTGCTGGAGACTTTCGCCAGACCCTACCTGTCATTCCTCGAAGCACTCCAGCTGATGAACTGAATGCGTGCCTCAAGGCATCATATCTTTGGAGAAGTGTTCAGACACTCACCCTATCCACAAACATGAGAGTACAACTACAAGGAGATCAGGATGCTGGACGGTTTCCAAACCTTCTACTACAGATTGGGAATGGAACTTTCCCTGTTGATTCAGAAGGACAAATAATCATTCCTCAAGATTGTGGAAATGTTGTAAAGTCCTCAACTGAGCTCACTAACATGGTCTACCCAAACATTATCCACCACTACAAGGATCACTAGTGGCTGCGTGAACGCGCAATTCTGGCACCAAAGAATGAAACAGTGGCTGAAATTAACATGACTCTACTCAGACAGCTTCCAGGCAGTGAGACCTCATTCAAATCTGTTGATACAGTAATCGACCAGGACCAAGCAGTCCAGCACCCAGTAGAATTCCTTAATTCCTTGGAGCCCGCTGGAATGCTTCCTCACCACCTCACTCTCAAGAGTGGAACTACTATAATGCTCTTAAGAAATCTTAAACCACCAATCCTCTGCAATGGCACAAGACTGGTGGTGAAGAACATGATGCCACATGTACTGGAAGCTACAATACTGACAGGAAAGCCTAAAGGAGAGGACGTTTTTATACCAAGGATACCTCTCATCACCACTGACCTGCCATTTGAGTTCAAGCGACTTCAGTTCCCGGTTAAAGTGAGCTTTGCCATGACCATCTACAAAAGCCAGGGACAGTCCCTAAAGATGGTTGGCCTAAGCCTGGTGTTTCCTTTCTTCTCTCATGGACAGTTCTATGTTGGATGCTCCAGAGTGGGAACTGGCAAAAATCTGTCCATACTTGCTGCTAATGGCAAAACCAAAAATGTGGTCTACCTTAATGCACTACAGTGAGACAATGTGGAGCCTCCCGGAGGGTGGCGTCCTACCGTGGCCTAGCGAAAGAGTCTCCCGGAGGGCGGCGATTCCGCTAGTGTGTATTAAAACTATAACCATACAGGAAATACTTGTGAACTGTTGCCGATTGACTTGTCATTGTCATTCACACATTAAAGTTATTTATAATTAGCGTAGTTTGTCAACTTTCTGGGTATATGTTTATTGCAAATAACACTTTATTAACGATTTGATGTTTATGTAAATAAAATTAATTACATCCGTTATTTATTCTGACATGAAAGTCACCCGGTCATAAAAGGACATCATACTAAGACTCCGGCCCGTCCACGTATCACCCCTAAATTAAGGTGAAAGATTCATTAAAAAAATACAAAGAATATCTCAGACCAGTAGCCCAAGCTGAGAACACCGTCCTTGTTTTAAAAATACTGTGTTGTAACCTCCCCCATCCCTGTAGTCCCGAACACCCTTACCCTCCTCAACCATCCATATCCTGCCACATCCTCACACCGGATTCTCTCTCCCCTTCACTCATGGATGTTTCGGATTCGCGAGTCGATACCCTCGAGGTTTACACTTCACGGAGAGGGTGGACTGACAACTCTGAGTGTACTAATGGGAAATGTCCTCAACTGTACCTAAATATTATGTTACTTCAGTATGAGTTCGTGTGGCTATTTTACACCTTCACATTTAAATACTGACTAAACCTTCTGTAACACCAAACAAGCCCGTCCACACGTTGTTATACCCAGAGTGAAAACTAACAGCTTCTCTAGTGGCCAATTTGGGTTTATGCAAATTGGGTGTAGGGTAAATGAGTTTATGATGTGATCTCATTTTTTCTGCACTTGATTAGCAACGAAACCTAACTTAACCTAAACCAAATTAAACCCAACTGAACCATAACCCCACCCCACCCCAACCCAACCCAACCCCACCCCACCCCTACACCCACCCCACCCCACCCCACCCTAACCCAACCCAACCCAACCCCACCCCACCCCACCCCACCCCACCCCACCCCTACACCCATCCCAACCACCCCACCCCACCCCACCCCTACACCCATCCCAACCCACAATAAGGTACGTACATAAATATAGATAAACAATTTAAAAGATCGAGAGTAAAGGATGAAATCAGGTTACCATCACATCAGATTAACTCCTGTTGTTGGCAGCCTCCGACACACACTGGGGCTGGTGGGTGAAGCTTCATCAATCAGGGTGGGGTGTTGGCAGCTATAATGGTCGTATAATTTTGCTGTTTGTTTCTCTTCATCTGGTGTTGGTGATGGAGGTGGTGGGAAGGACGTGTTGCTTGTCTTAGCTGATAGTCGGGAGGGTGTGTTGCTTGTTTCAGCTGGTGGGGGGGGGGGATGTGTGCTGATTAGCTGTAGTTGGGAGGGTGTTGCTTGTTTCAGCTGGTGGTTGACGTGTTACTTATCTCAGCTGGTGGTTGACGTGTTACTTATCTCAGCTGGTGGTTGACGTGTTGCTTATCTCAGCTGGTGGTTGACGTGCTACTTATCTCAGCTGGTGGTTGACGTGTTGCTTATCTCAGCTGGTGGTTGACGTGTTGCTTATCTCAGCTGGTGGTTGACGTGTTGCTTATCTCAGCTGGTGGTTGACGTGTTGCTTATCTCAGCTGGTGGTTGACGTGTTACTTATCTCAGCTGGTGGTTGACGTGTTGCTTATCTCAGCTGGTGGTTGACGTGTTACTTATCTCAGCAGGTGTTAACATCTGGCCGCCACCATTAACGATCTTCGATGTGTGTTAAACCGCAGACAAGTATGGGGCATTATGTGACCATGTTGGGCAGTTGGTGGTATAGTGGTAACGCGCGTAACTCTCATTAATATGTCAAGGGTTCGAGCCTTGGGCCTGGACACCCGTGAGGAGGGTGTTATCCAGTGTGACTCTCACTACCAAACATCAGGACATCACTGAACATCGTTAGGACGTCAGAGGATATCACGGGACATCGAGTCATAGGGACATCAAGGTATATTGTAGGGCATCATGGGACATCACGGGGCGTTATGGGATATATTGGGATATCGTAGGACATCATTGGGCGCAGTGGGACATTACCTGACGTCATGGGATGTTGTAAGACGTAGTGAGGGGCGATGAGGTACACTGAGGGGTGATGAGGTACACTGAGGGGTGATGAGGTACACTGAGGGGTGATGAGGTACACTGAGAGGTGATGGGGTACACTGAGCGGTGATGGGGTACACTGAGGGGTGATGAGGTACACTGAGGGGTGATGGGGTACACTGAGGGGCGATGAGGTACACTGAGGGGTGATGGGGTACACTGAGGGGCGATGAGGTACACTGAGGGGTGATGGGGTACACTGAGGGGTGATGAGGTACACTGAGGGGTGATGAGGTACACTGAGGGGCGATGAGGTACACTGAGGGGTGATGAGGTACACTGAGAGGTGATGAGGTACACTGAGGGGTGATGAGGTACACTGAGGGGTGATGAGGTACACTGAGGGGTGATGAGGTACACTGAGGGGTGATGAGGTACACTGAGGGGTGATGAAGTACACTGAGGGGTGATGAGGTACACTGAGGGGTGATGAGGTACACTGAGAGGTGATGAGGTACACTGAGGGGTGATGAGGTACACTGAGAGGTGATGAGGTAAAACTGAGGGGTGATGAGGTACACTGAGGGGTGATGAGGTACACTGAGGGGTGATGAGGTACACTGAGAGGTGATGAGGTAAAACTGAGGGGTGATGAGGTACACTGAGGGGTGATGAGGTACACTGAGGGGTGATGAGGTACACTGAGGGGGTGATGAGGTACACTGAGGGGTGATGAGGTACACTGAAGGGTGATGAGGTAAAACTGAGGGGTGATGAGGTACACTGAGGGGCGATGAGGTACACTGAGGGGTGATGAGGTACACTGAGGGGGTGATGAGGTACACTGAGGGGCGATGAGGTAAAACTGAGGGGTGATGAGGTACACTGAGGGGTGATGAGGTACACTGAGGGGTGATGAGGTACACTGAGAGGTGATGAGGTACATTGAGGGGTGATGAGGTACACTGAGAGGTGATGAGGTACACTGAGGGGTGATGAGGTACACTGAGAGGTGATGAGGTAAAACTGAGGGGTGATGAGGTACACTGAGGGGTGATGAGGTACACTGAGAGGTGATGAGATAAAACTGAGGGGTGATGAGGTACACTGAGAGGTGATGAGGTACACTGAGAGGTGATGAGGTACACTGAGAGGTGATGAGGTACACTGAGGGGCGATGAGGTACACTGAGGGGTGATGAGGTACACTGAGAGGTGATGAGGTAAAACTGAGGGGTGATGAGGTACACTGAGGGGTGATGAGGTACACTGAGGTGATGAGGAAGACTGAGGGGTGATGAGGTACACTGAGGGGCGATGAGGTACACTGAGAGGCGATGAGGTACACTGAGGGGCGATGAGGTACACTGAGAGGTGATGAGGTAAAACTGAGGGGCGATGAGGTACACTGAGGGGCGATGAGGTACACTGAGGAGCGATGAGGTACACTGAGAGGTGATGAGGTAAAACTGAGGGGTGATGAGGTACACTGAGGGGTGATGAGGTACACTGAGAGGTGATGAGATAAAACTGAGGGGTGATGAGGTACACTGAGGGGTGATGAGGTACACTGAGAGGTGATGAGATAAAACTGAGGGGTGATGGGGTACACTGAGGGGCGATGAGGTACACTGAGGGGTGATGAGGTACACTGAGAGGTGATGAGGTACACTGAGGGGTGATGAGGTACACTGAGGGGTGATGAGGTACACTGAGGGGTGATGAGGTACACTGAGAGGTGATGAGGTACACTGAGAGGTGATGAGGTACACTGAGGGGTGATGAGGTACACTGAGAGGTGATGAGGTAACTGAGGGGTGATGAGGTACACTGAGAGGTGATGAGGTAAAACTGAGGGGTGATGAGGTACACTGAGGGGTGATGAGGTACACTGAGGGGGTGATGAGGTACACTGAGGGGTGATGAGGTACACTGAGGGGCGATGAGGTACACTGAGGGGCGATGAGGTACACTGAGAGGTGATGAGGTACACTGAGGGGTGATGAGGTACACTGAGGGGTGATGAGGTACACTGAGGGGTGATGAGGTACACTGAGGGGTGATGAGGTACACTGAGGGGCGATGGGGTACACTGAGGGGCGATGAGGTACACTGAGGGGTGATGGGGTACACTGAGGGGTGATGAGGTACACTGAGAGGTGATGAGGTACACTGAGGGTGATGAGGTACACTGAGAGGTGATGAGGTACACTGAGGGGTGATGAGGTACACTGAGGGGTGATGAGGTACACTGAGAGGTGATGAGGTACACTGAGGGGTGATGAGGTACACTGAGAGGTGATGAGGTACACTGAGGGGCGATGAGGTACACTGAGAGGTGATGAGGTACACTGAGAGGTGATGAGGTACACTGAGGGGTGATGAGGTACACTGAGGGGTGATGAGGTACACTGAGGGGTGATGAGGTACACTGAGGGGTGATGAGGTAAAACTGAGGGGTGATGAGGTAAAACTGAAGAGTGATGAGGTACACTGAGGGGTGATGAGGTACACTGAGGGGTGATGAGGTACATTGAGGGGTGATGAGGTAAAACTGAGGGGTGATGAAGTACACTGAGGGGTGATGAGGTACACTGAGGGGTGATGAGGTACACTGAGGGGTGATGAAGTACACTGAGGGGTGATGAGGTATACTGAGGGGTGATGAGGTACACTGAGAGGTGATGAGGTACACTGAGGGGTGATGAGGTACACTGAGAGGTGATGAGGTAAAACTGAGGGGTGATGAGGTACACTGAGGGGTGATGAGGTACACTGAGGGGTGATGAGGTACACTGAGGGGTGATGAGGTAAAACTGAGGGGTGATGAGGTACACTGAGGGGTGATGAGGTACACTGAGGGGTGATGAGGTACACTGAGGGGTGATGAGGTACACTGAGGGGGTGATGAGGTACACTGAGGGGTGATGAGGTACACTGAAGGGTGATGAGGTAAAACTGAGGGGTGATGAGGTACACTGAGGGGCGATGAGGTACACTGAGGGGTGATGAGGTACACTGAGGGGGTGATGAGGTACACTGAGAGGTGATGAGGTACACTGAGGGGTGATGAGGTACACTGAGAGGTGATGAGGTACACTGAGAGGTGATGAGGTACACTGAGGGGTGATGAGGTACACTGAGAGGTGATGAGATAAAACTGAGGGGTGATGAGGTACACTGAGGGGTGATGAGGTACACTGAGAGGTGATGAGATAAAACTGAGGGGTGATGGGGTACACTGAGGGGCGATGAGGTACACTGAGGGGTCATGAGGTACACTGAGAGGTGATGAGGTACACTGAGGGGTGATGAGGTGCACTGAGGGGTGATGAGGTACACTGAGGGGTGATGAGGTACACTGAGGGGTGATGAGGTACACTGAGAGGTGATGAGGTACACTGAGGGGTGATGAGGTACACTGAGAGGTGATGAGGTACACTGAGAGGTGATGAGGTACACTGAGAGGTGATGAGGAACACTGAGGGGTGATGAGGTACACTGAGGGGCGATGAGGTACACTGAGGGGTGATGAGGTACACTGAGAGGTGATGAGGTAAAACTGAGGGGTGATGAGGTACACTGAGGGGTGATGAGGTACACTGAGAGGTGATGAGGAAGACTGAGGGGTGATGAGGTACACTGAGGGGCGATGAGGTACACTGAGAGGCGATGAGGTACACTGAGAGCGATGAGGTACACTGAGAGGTGATGAGGTAAAACTGAGGGGTGATGAGGTACACTGAGGAGCGATGAGGTACACTGAGAGGTGATGAGGTAAAACTGAGGGGTGATGAGGTACACTGAGGAGCGATGAGGTACACTGAGGGGTGATGAGGTATACTGAGGGGTGATGAGGTACACTGAGAGGTGATGAGGTAAAACTGAGGGGTGATGAGGTACACTGAGGGGTGATGAGGTACACTGAGGAGCGATGAGGTACACTGAGTGGTGATGAGGTACACTGAGGGGTGATGAGGTACACTGAGGAGCGATGAGGTACACTGAGGGGTGATGAGGTACACTGAGGGGTGATGAGGTACACTGAGGGGTGATGAGGTACACTGAGGGGCGTTGAGGTACACTGAGAGGTGATGAGGTAAAACTGAGGGGTGATGAGTACAAACTGAGGGGTGATGAGGTACACTGAGGGGTGATGAGGTACACTGAGGAGCGATGAGGTACACTGCGGGGTGATGAGGTACACTGAGGGGCGATGAGGTACACTGAAGGGTGATGAGGTACACTGAGGGGTGATGAGGTACACTGAGGAGCGATGAGGTACACTGAGGGGTGGTGAGGTACACTGAGGGGTGGTGAGGTACAATGAGGGGTGATGAAGTACACTGAGGGGTGGTGAGGTACACTGAGAAGAATGATGAAGCAAACTAAGGGTTTGATAAATCATCCTGAAGATCTGATGAAGCACACTGAAGATCTGTTGAAGCACACTGAAGGCCTGATGAAGCACACTGAAGATCTGATGAAGCACACTGAAGCCCTGATGAAGCACACTGAAGATCTGATGAAGCACACTGAAGATCTGTTGAAGCACACTGAAGGCCTGATGAAGCACACTGAAGATCTGATGAAGCACACTGAAGCCCTGATGAAGCACACTGAAGATCTGTTGAAGCACACTTAAGATCTGTTGAAGCACACTGAAGGCCTGGTGGAGCACAGAGACCTGATAAAGCACACTGAAGATCTGATGAAGCACACTGAAGATCTGATGAAGCACACTGAAGATCTGATGAAGCACACTGAAGATCTGATGAAGCACACTGAAGATCTAATGAAGCACACTGAAGCCCTGATGAAGCACACTGAAGATCTGTTGAAGCACACTGAAGATCTAATGAAGCACACTGAAGCCCTGATGAAGCACATTGAAGATCTGATATGAAGCACTCTTAAGATATGATGAAGCACAATAAAGATTTGATGAAGCACAGTGAAGGCCTGATGAACCACACTGAAGGTCTGATGAAGCTCACTGAAGATATGATGAAGCACACTGAAGGCTTGATGAAGCACACTGAAGATCTGATGAAGCACACTGAAGGCCTGGTGAAGCACAAAGGCCTGATGAAGCACACTGAAGGCCTGATGAACCACACTGAAGGCCTGATGAAGCACACTGAAGGCCTGATGAACCACACTGAAGATCTGATGAAGCACACTGAAGCCCTGATGAAGCACACTGAAGGTCTGATGAAGCACACTGAAGGTCTGATGAACCACACTGAAGGCCTGATTAACCACACTGAAGATCTGATGAAGCACACTGAAGGCCTGATGAAGCCGATCAGTTAATCAATGAACCACCGTAAAAAATTATTAAATCAAAGCGAGACAAAATTAATCACAGAACTACCTGATAATTAATATACACTGATGAATGATGAGTAATGATGCTACGATGAAAAACGAGTTATTTAGGGAATTTAAATTATATGAACTATGCCAGGGGAAAAAACACATTTGATTTAATCATTCATAGCCATAGGTTTATTCATGGACATTCAGTGTAGGTAGAATGAGTCGTGTTGTCCTGTGTGTGTGTTGACTTAGCGTGTAGGTAGTGAGATATTATTATTATTATTATTATTTAACTCTTTGTTGCTTTAAACCATGATGTAATATTTCAATGGTTATAGCCACCAGTACAATTATCTGCAGACAGTTATTTACAGACAGTTATTTACAGAGTTATTTACAAAGTTATTTACGCATTTACAGTTATCTACAGACAGGTATTTGACCCAGGCTTATGACCTTATCTTGGAGGATGACCTTATCTTGGTGGATGACCTTATCTTGGAGGATGACCTTATCTTGGAGGATGACCTTATCTTAGAGGATGACCATATCTTAGAGGATGACCAAATCTTGGAGGATGATTTCTATGTATGAGAGAGATGTATTATGAACTTGTGCTATAGAACCTAACCTAAACCTAACCTAACCACGAACGGTAAAAATAATTAATTGATTCCTTGGTTAACATCAGAGCCAGAAATGTATAAAGTTTTGGGTGCAAGAATGAAGGTCTGGTGAAGGGCAAGGCAGGAGAGGAAAGAACTTGTTTTAATTTTTTGAGTACGATGATAAAACCCCTTGAGTACGATGATGTAACCCTTGAGTTCGATGAGATAACCCCATGAGTATGATAAGTTAACCCTTTGAGTACGATAACCACATGAGTACAATAAGTTAAGCCCTTGAGTACGATTCCTTAAGCCATCGTACTTAAGGGGTTAAATGTGGTCCATCTTGCTGATTCATATAATATATCTCAGCAACTTTCTCAGAGGTTCACATAATATATCTCTCAGCCACTTGTCTCAGCGATTCACATAAGAGAAATATTTACTTCAATTATTTCACGTTTCGGGTATGTAAGAATAAATGATAACTTGAGTGGATAGTAACAAGCAGAGTAATAATAATAATAATAATAATAATAATAATAATAATAATAATAAACGGTTTATTGAAAATTCTGCAGTCCGAAGGCTGAAAATATACATTGGACATAAATGACTTATTACATACATTGGTGGTTTAACAAAAGCCTTCATTAGAGAAAGGTGAAGGAACATACAGTGAGCATACAGATTAATGTTTACACACGTAGATCATGTGAGCTGAGGTGTTGAACAGCAGACACGTAGTGTAGTAACTCCCTCACAGATGGCGTTATGAGGGGCATCACGTGGTGTAGTAATTCCCTCACAGATGGTGTTATGAGGGGCATCACATGGCGTATTAATTCCCTCACAGATGGTGTTATGAGGATGTGGTGGGGTAGGGTAGTAGGTGGGTTGTGAGGGTGGGTGAGTAGGGAGGGTAGGGTGGTTGTTCTTATGGTATACACAATATGTACAGCTCAAGACACCCAGAAGTGAGACCTAACCTAACCTAACCTAACCTAACCTAACCTAACACTAGTCATGGGTAAGGTTACAGACAAGTATATGACCACGTTATACTGAGGTCACGCACGGGGGTGTTTGTTGCCGGTTTGATGACGTTGTTAAGCTGCATGTGAAAATATTATCTTTTCTCGTCTTAAATGGTGAAGTCGTATCACTGGACAAAAGTATTACTCTGGTGTTACCATTGTGTACAAGCTGACGTACAGTATAACCCTGACCATGATAGAGCAGACACTACTCCAGAACACCTGTAAACAAGAACAGGCACGACAACTGTACTGAACATCCTTGGTTGACAGAAATTATTGCTTTTCCTTAACGTTTTTTATGTATCATTTTGGAGGCAGTTAGAATAGTCACACCGAAGAAACAAGGTCAAAGAGCGGCCTAACACTGCCTGGTGATGTCTCCTACCTGCTGGACTACTAGGTAGTCGAGAGGCCCTGCCCACTAGACCATAATGTAAACATGGTTTGTGATGACTTTCTGTTGTACACACGACTCGCCTCGTGTAAGCCGCAGTGTTCAACCATTTCTAGCGTGTGTATATCTTCGGCTTAAGTCTGTCATACAAGGGTGTGACATGTTTGTCCTGGTGGCAAGTGAAGTGGCCAATTAGGGACCTTTCAAAACGATTCCACCGGGGTCACGTGACCTCGGACTATCGTTAACTTCAAGGTGTGGCAATAAAACCACCGCCTTTCATCAGACGAATATTGGAATATATTTTCAGCTCTCCGTAAGTTGACGTAAAGTGCCATAAACCTGCACTAAAGTGACCCAAATTATGTTTCAGTTATCCCTTGGCCACCCTGGGGTTATACCTCAGGCATGGCCTAATGGAGCTCACTGACCAAATACAGTATAAAAAATATCTATCCAATAACATCATAAAAAAACGTTTTTTATTTCCAACAAAATCTCCAGTTACTTTGGAGTGAGTGATGTGTCTTCCAGGAGTTAATATTAGTTTACATACGAGTCTTACATCCTACTCAGAAGTTTAACACATTAATTGTTTCCTTTCAACGTGTTCCTTTACTCCCCAAAGTAACTACTGTCTTCTTCACTGTACCCCTACCCCAGCCAGGTTAGCATTAGGGTATTTAATCATAAGGCGAAATGCACTTGGGGTTAATTTTCAGTTGATCCCACGAAAATTCCTCCCCAGTTAGATGTATCAGTAGATGTCTAAATTCTGTATCAGCCATAAACACTGATCTCGAGTCTAGCGCAGTGGGATACAAATGACTTAGTTACGTTCATTGTTACTAAAAGATAAAGTCTCTCGCCAACAAGCCTTTAAGATTCATTCAGTAACATGACCAAAATCACGAAGATCGGCCCCTTGCTTAGTTCTCCTCAAGATTAACCACCCTAAACCTAACCTATAACCTAACCACCGAAAAACTAACCAAAGCTAACCTAACCTAACCACCCTAAAGCTAATCTAAGCTAACATAACCTAACCACCCTAAAGCTAACCTAACCTAACCATCCTAAAGCTAACCTAACCACCCTAAAGCTAACCTAACCTAACCACCCTAAAACTAACCTAACCACCCTAAAGCTAACCTAACCACCCTAAAGCTAACCTAACCACCCTAAAGCTAACTTAACCTAACTCTCCTCTCCTACCAACCACCACAACAGACACACACACTCGGAAGCACAAAATGTTGTCTGTGTTAAAGTTAATCTGATTAAATTAGCCAAATAAAGATGCATAATTAATTGGTTTTATGGTTTAAACTCAATGGGAATTAATACATGTATGTTAAGATGTATTTCGTTATCTTAATTATCTTTGTTATCTTAGTTAGTTGAGATAGGAATGATATATATTGTAAGACGATTAGTTACAGGAGACAATTGAGGAAGTTAATGGTATTTTGTAAGTAATTTTATAAGTCTCCTGGTGAGTATTATGAGTAGAGTGAGGACGTCCTTCACATAACTCCTCTCACTTGTTCAACTCTCACGTGTTCAACTCTCACGTATTCAACTCTCACTTGTTCAATTCTCACTTGTTCAACTCTCACTCGTTCAACTCTCACGTGTTCAACTCTCACTCGTTCAACACTCACTTATTCAACTCTCACGTGTTCAACTCTGACGTGGTCAACTCTCACGTGTTCAACTCTGACGTGGTCAACTCTGACGTGGTCAACTCTCACTTGTTCAACTCTCACTCGTTCAACTCTCACGTGTTCAATTCTCACGTGTTTAACTCTCACGTGTTTAACTCTCACTTGTTCAACTCTCACTTGTTCAACTCTGACGTGTTCAACTCTCACTCGTTCAACTCTCACGTGTTCAACTCTCACTTGTTCAACTCTCACGTGTTCAACTCACAAATTAGAGAGTGGTCAGTGTGGTAACAACTAATAACCTTGTGAGTTATTATTAGATGTTATTCTCTCAATGGTGGTTGTTGTTGTTGTTGTTGTTGTTGTTGTTGTTGACTGTCTACCTGTAATATATATAACTTGGTGGGGGGGGGGAGGGGGGTTATTTTGCCTCTAGGAGAATATAACTTACTATATTGTAATAAAATATCATGGAAGTGTGTGAAGTAATTGTTATTTTTAAGGTCGTTATTTCGTAGAGTTTAAGTGTAAGTGTCTTGTGTTTAAGTGTAAGTGTCTTGTGTTTAAGTGTAAGTGTCTTGTGTTTAAGTGTAAGTGTCTTGTGTTTACTGATGACGTGACAGATAGACAGGTATAATAATTCCCATTTATTGAGTATATTGTCCTGATAAACAAACAAACAAGCAAACACATCAATTTAAATGTCGGCTTTCTTCATATCCTGTTTATCAATCAGATGCATTCTCTCCCCCGCAGCACATTGGTATAATTATATTTCCTTTATTGGTCATTTGCATAATAGTATTTATCACTACACTCGGAGCTTCCCATTGTCGTCAACACCCGAGATCTGTTGTCGACGTTTCCTCTCCGTCAGCGAGTGGGTGTGTGGTCCGCGAGCTGCAGTAAACAAGTATTTTTGACTCATCTAACTAATCCCATTAAGGAATATATCTCACGGCTATATTCTTATCTCCCGTAGATTGGTTTGTTTTGTAACTTGGCTTCCCCTTTAACCATCGAGAGAATTAAAAACAAGAGAACTTAATATTGAACGGAGTATGTGAGGATTATTTCACCCCCCAAGCTGATTTTACCTGGTGATTAAATACCATTACATTATCTAGGTGTTAGATTAGGGTTAAGTTAGCATTAAGTTAGATTAAGTTAGTTAGGTTAGCTTAGGTTTGCGTTTGGCTTAGTATTATATTTGATTAAGTTAAGAAATAGTTAGATTAGATTAGAGTGGTTATTCTTAAGGTGAAATAAATTAGGGGGCCTAATCTTCAGGTGATGGTAAAAACCTTCCCCGATCTGAATACAACTAATGAGTACAGCTGACAGATCCTTAACACCCAACCCAACCCAACCCAGTTAAGATGGGGTGCTAACCTTCATGTGGTCCATCTTGCTGATTCATATAATATCTCTCAGCCACTTGTCTCAGCGATTCACATAAGAGAAATATTTACTGCAATTATTTCACGTTTCGGGTATGTAAGAATAAATGATAACTTGAGTGGATAGTAAAAAGCAGAGAGTGTGTGTGTGTGTGTGTGTGTGTGTGTGTGTGTGTGTGTGTGATGATTTACTTCCGTTGTGGTGTAAGTTATGAGAACCATCAATTATCAATAAGGGTATAATCTTTAGCGCATTATTAGTGCCAATTACCACTCCGGTACTAATTGGTGTTGGTGGAGAGAGAGGATGGGAGAGGAGGAGAGGAGAAGAGAGGAGAGGAGAGCAGGAAGGGAGATGGGAGAAGTGGAGAGAAGGAGGAGGGGGGATAGGGGAAGTGGATAGGAGGAGAGAATATCCGATGCTGCCACCACACTCAGACTGTTATCACCTGTCTAATATAGCTGCTGGACACACCACCTCCTCACTGTACCTATCCTCACCCACCGAGCTTAAACTCTCTTCCACCTTCATCCTAATATAATGATGATGTAACACACAGGACATCCATACTAATATCCATACTAACAAACTATGTATAACTCCTGTACTACCATCCATACTAACAAACTATGTATAAACGATTATCATATGTATTCATGTCTCTCTGTATATTACTGATTCTCATTTCTTGGTCAACTGAAAACTTAGTTCTTGATAAAATTCTTAACTATGCTTTCGTCCCACAACACAACTCATGTTATCACCTTAACAACACAACATCATGTTATCACCTTAACATACAACTTAACACCCCGTTATCACCTTAACACACAACACAACACCAGTGTATTCACTCCCAGTAAATACTACTCCTTGCTCTGTCACTATGTTGAAATGCCCTGTAGTTTGAGCTTTTCCCCATCTAGTTATTATATATCTTATTTATATCACTTATGTTATTTGTATTTTATTTGTAATTCGTAACCCATTCCCCAAATATGTAACTGTATATTTCCAGCCTTCTGGCTGCCAAGCTCTTTCAATAAACCGTTAATTATTATTATTATTATTATGATTATGTTATCACCTTAACACACAATACAACACCACGTTATCACCTTAACACACAACACAACACCATGTTATCACCTTAACAAACAACAAAACACCATGTTATCACATATTCAAGACGGACTGTTGAACCATTTACATCACCAGTTGCACCACTAACTTGCACTACAGACCTACAAGCGAGATACGGTGCCATCTACACCACCAGTTGCATCACTACCTGCAAGCGAGACACGGCACCATTTACACCACCAGTTGGACCACTTACCTACAATCGAAACACGACACCATTTACACCAGCAGTTGTACCACACTACCTGCAAGTGAAACACGACACCATTTACACCACCAGTTGCACCACTAACGTGTAAGCGAGACACGGCACCATTGAGTCTTCCAGCCGGTATTCTCGACCAACTGTTGCACACTTCACAAGGTAATATTGCTGAAGCTAAAGAAGGGAGGAGGACTGGTTTAACGTATTGAGTAGTATTAAGTTCTGCACGTCTTGGTGGGAGTTCTATAATTCCCCAATGAGATCAAATCTATTGTATTTTACATATTACTGATAAGAAAAAAAAGAAATCCTTGAAAATCCTTGACGCCATTCTGAAAATAAAAGGTCAACAATTATTTCTTTATTTGTCCAAAGGGTGATGATCATGCATGTGTTGTTAGGTGGACAGTGTGATTTTAATATACCCCAAGAGGCTCTACGTCACAGATACCGGAGCAATATCTGAAACTAAGCAATCAGGGCGTCCAGTGTGTGTTAGGAAGACAACTTTCTGGCCGTCAGTGTATGATTCACTTGTTACTTAACGTGAAGGACTTTGACCATTCTTGTACAGTTCAAATACGATCATTAATATTATTAACGATCGCAGTTGGTGCTGTGCTGCGTTGTTAACCTACAGGTGAGTTAACGTATGGGAATATTTCTAATGGATTTTATGAAGATTTAATGAATGTGTGTGTGTGTGTAATAATAATAATAATAATAATAATAATTAACGGTTTACTGAAAGAGCTTGGCAGCCAGAAGGCTGAAAATATACAGTTACATATTTGGGGAATGGGTTTCGAATTACAAATAATATACAAGTAACATAAGTGATACAAATAAGATATATAATAACTAGATGGGGAAAAGCTCAAACTACAGTTCATTTCCACATAGTGACAGTGCAAGGAGTAGTGTTTACTGGGAATGAATACACTGGTTTATTACAAGTTATTGATAATATTTACAATGGTTGGGACTGGGCTGTTCTTATAGCGATCAGTTCGTGCACGTATGGGCTGGATGCGGTTGTGGTGTCGAACAGCAATTCTCGGGCTAGGGATCTCAGGTGGTAGTAGGAGCCGGTGTCGAGGATGGTGTAGAAGCTTCTTCCCAAATTTGCAGATGAGGTCGTGATGATGGTCAGTGAGAGTCGAAAGGGTCAGTGTGTTGAGTGCTTCTTGATATGTGGAGTAGGAAGGGGAGAGAATAATCTTGCATGCCCTCTTTTGCACTTTTTCTAGGTGTTTACGTTGTGTGGCATTTAGGGAGGAAGACCAGGTGGGGGAGGCATAGGTGAGCTTGGGAAGTATGAATGTTGTGTAAACACTGAGGAGCTCGGGTGCAGGAACTCCGAGGGACTTGAGTCGGCGGAGGAGGTGTGTGTGTGTGTGTGTGTGTGTGTGTGTGTGTGTGTGTGTGTGTGTGCGTGCGTTCGTACCCTCGGTGAGTCGTGTGAATCACTAGGGCTGAAACTTGTGTTGGATGAAATGCGAAGAGAATTGAAGCATATTATTAGAGACTGAATGGGAGTTAATGTGCCAGGGTCTATTTTCAACTATATTTAAGAACATAATGAACAGAAAGATAGAGGTTACTTCAGTAGGTCTTCTGGCCTATAAGAGGCAGCTCCTATTTACACCCACCCATTATCATTCGTGTATCTTTCCAGCCTATACTGAAAGTGGGAGGCCGTCACACACCAACATTGTTAAAGGAGCATATGGCTCAAATAGTTTACTGTCACTTACATCTTGGACAGATAAGCGGTGAATCGGTACATATATGCATGTTTGTGAATGAATACGTGGAGGACCACTATATAAAATCAACTAATGGTTTAGTTATGACTAACAGCACGACCAACGTCACTACAACGCCGTGTTAATCAGAGTTTATATGTAAAAATGTACTTCTGCAAGAGTTCTCTCGCTGAAGAAAGTTGAATGATTCCAGCAGCTGAATACACAGCATCAAAATGATGTTGCCGGATTTCGAAACAAAAATCAGTAATTCAGTTTAACAAGGGTAGCTGCCTCTTACCAAGATGGTAATTTGCGCTTCATTATGTCATCTGATACACACACACAAAAAAGAAATATAAATAAATATATATATAAGCGAGGCTGTATGTAGTGTTAGTTCCTGCATCATGACACACACGGCCTCTCTCCTCCCACCCTCATCACAACGCCCGTCCACACCAATCATAAGTAACGTCCATTTTGTGTTTATCCAATCAGTCCTAGTTATCCTACCAACTAACATCAGTCCAATTCAATATCCCTACATGCCAGCCATACACGACAACCAATCCAAATAAAAAAATGAAAAAAAAAATATCCTCCCAAAATTGAAGCCCCTCTGACAACAATCAAAATGACCAGCGGTGTTCCCTACCACAGAGGACAATAATATTTCTGCGGCAGTGCAACTCGGTTCCCAGAGGCCTACATAAGCATCATAAAACAATACAAGAACCACTCAAAACTCGACACATAGTTACAACAAGGTACTTATCACTTGCTCCACCACGACGCGCACATGAGCACAACTTTTCAACTATCCATAACACTGAAAAAACCCGATAATATTTTCTTATTGTTTACATCAGTCTTAAGTTAAACGTGGGATAATAACTCCATAGACTTTCTCCTGGTGGTGAAATGTGACGCCAAGTGTTTAGTGAAAAGTTATGTGACGTTTCGGTAGATTATGTTGTCTTGGCTTGGCTAAAAATGGTGTGACGTCTCATTAGTTTGTGTTTCCCGTCTGTCAGGTGATGTGTGACGTTTTAATGAGTTTTCTTCCACCCTTTGTTATTGACGCCTACGTGGACTGTCTTCCAACGCCGGGGACTTAAAACTGAGATGACGTTTCCGTAGATTGTTTAACTTGGGAAGGTAATCATTCTTGTTTTGTGAAGACAGCTGGCGAGTCTAATCATTTGGCAATGCTATAGTATTGACGACCTACGACCCTTGTTAACAGTGGTCTAACAAGGATTTTTAATATTTAGAAGAATATTACATGAGTGTTATGTCAGTGAGCGAGACCCAGTAATAACCAAGTACAGTTATATGGCGTGTGTGTGTGTGTTCTTCCGGAGAAACTTTGCTTACCAACTGATAGTCACAAATTAATTGATGTGAACTTGTGATACTACGAGAGAAGTGGTCAAGTTGTAATTAATTTTGATGTGTAATATTCAACTCGTGATTTTTGTTGTTTTAAATATTGGTTTCGATAATTTATAAATTACAAACTTAAGGAACGAGACAACTTTTATGAGGTGATGTTAATAATATGTTTCTTATAAGTGTGCTGTTATATCCTGTAGGTTTTGTAATGTTGATGACGTACACTGTTCTAGGTCAGCTGACAGAGGCTCTACAACACTTTATTATGGCCCACGGAATAGGCACTAAGAAATGAGGGTCGCGGGATCAGAAGTCATTTTTATCCCGTTCGTAATTTCAGGGCAGCGTATTTTATTTGGTTAGGTTAGGTCAGGTTAGGTCAGATTAGGTCAGGTCAGGTCAGGCCAGGTTAGGTTAGGTTAGGTCGGGTCAGGTCAGGTTAGGTTAGGTTCACATGATAAACTTTGGGCAAAAATCACACCTGAAGTGACCAAGTGTTGCCATCGTAACGGTTCGCGCAGTGATAGCGATGATGGTAACAACGTCACTATTTCCATATTTCCTCTGCCACAGTAACGATTCGCTGCCATGGTTGAACATCCGCTTGAACGATGTTTATTTAGTAAATTAACTTGTATATTAAATTCTGAGCCTTTAACTTACGGTTAGGATAGATTATATTAGGTTAGTTTGTTAGACTAAGTTAAAGTAGGTTAGGTAAGGTTAAATAAGGTTAAGTTAGGTTAGATTAGGTTAAAGTTTCTTAAGTTAGAACTGGAGGTTAATATTTAGATAATTTTGAGTGTTATTTAGTGAACCAGTTGACGCAGGGAGTCACTAATGAACCAGGTGACGCGACGAACCACTGTCGAAGCAGGTGACGCGACGAACCACTGTCGAAGCAGGTGACGCAACGAACCACTGTTGAACCAGGTGATGCAAGGAGCCACTGTTGAACCAGGTGACCCGACGAACCACTGTCGAAGCAGGTGACGCAGCGAGTTAGTGTACATGTGACCAATAAATTATCCTCATTTATATAATCCCAGACTAACAAGACTTAAATTTACAAGCAATGCGGTATAGTTTACTGCACTCTCCACTTGCTCACGCTGAGGTGATTTAAACATACAGGTCTCTTATTTACCTACTACAGATGTGTTACCCAGCTCCAAGGAGTGGTCGACACACACACACACACACGCACACACACACACACACACAACACACACACACACGCACACTATATCTCTCGCTACTGCCCAGAAAAAATACTTCTGTGTACAATAAATTAGAAGAAAACAATAATGATCAATAATTTCACAATTGAAGCTGTTGAAATTTAATGTCATTAATAACGACTGTTGTTCATTACTCTGCACATAACTGTAGTGCGGGATAATATTGCCAGTCATCTCTGTTTGTTTGTCGGTTTCCACAAAATGGCTTAAGAAGGAGTTTTCAGATTTGGATCCAACTTGTTAGGTTTAATAAACAATGCCCACATGGTAATTTTTTAGTGTAAATCGCGCCATTATTGACAAAGTATTATCATGGGAACGGTTCGCGGGCAGGTTTTATACTCGCACAGATGGTGTTTGTTGACCACCGGTGCTGACACAAGAGAGAGCCTCGTGTACGGACCGGTGCTGACACTAGAGAGAGCCTCGTGTACGGACCGGTGCTGACACTAGAGAGAGCCTCGTGTACGGACCGGTGCTGACACTAGAGAGAGCCTCGTGTACGGAGCCTCCACACAGTAGTGAAGGTGACGAACAACACACCTCGACCACTGGAAGTAAAGCTCAACTTCAGTTCTTTAAATTATTAAAAAAAAAATTATTCTCTCTGTCGTGAAATGCTGATCACGGTTGTCATCGTTAATGTAGTAGTTCTTCATAGTCTGTACATTATATACAGTGTACTAATGTTCCATCACGCCGTAATTCTGATGTGATTCAGTGCGAATTCTTGATTACATATATTGTATTAGTAATGATATAATCGAGTAATGACTTTCTGGTAAATACCTTTTCATTACATCATGACCTCCAATGAAGAACCAATTTCCTGTTGTCACGCCTGGAAAAATAAAACTTAAATTCTCTGTATGTAAATGAATGCGTCCCACCTACCCAGGGCCTGCTGTACCTGCTATACACCGTGTCCAGTATAGCCTACTTAGACAATGCTCCTTGCTGTACAAATGCATTAATGTAAACATGTTCTCGTAGATTTTATCCAGACTCCTGCGGCAACTCGCTTCATGTTCATCCATATGATTCAGGAAATAGTTCAGTGGCTCCTCTCATCCATTAACCATGTTTCAACCTCCTCAGTGAGACTCAATCCATCACACGAGTAAATCAGGGGCAGGCGTTGGGGAGCCTTACTGAATGCCTTTACAAATAACTCTTCCTATTCGACATACCAGCTCCTCTTTGGTGCATTTGGCTAATCAGTCACACTTTCGTCTCACACTGATAAGATGACAACTCGGGTCATCCTGGGGGGCGCTGAGTATACTTTGCCTTATTAAAGTTGAGTGTATTTTCGGTTTTCGTGTTTTATTGCTTCAAGATCACTTTGTTGGTGATTATTAGGTCAGGTTAGAAGAGGGTAGATTAGGTTACTTTAGAATAGGGTAGGTTAAGTTAGAATAAGGTAGCTTAGGTTAGTTTAGAATAGGTTAGATTAGGTTAGTTTAGAAAAGGGTAGGTTAGGTTAGGTTAGGTTAGGTTGGAATAGCCATGTCCTTCCCCAACATTGTCCATCATCAACACATCTCCCATTATCACCACCTTTTCCATCACCACAATTCCTATCACCAATATTGTCACCTCCCATCACCACCCCCAATCACCACCACCTTCCCCATCCCCAATCACCACTACCATCCCCAATCACCACCACCATCTTCCCCACCCCTAATCACCACCATCTTCCCCACCCCAATCACCACCACCATCTCCATCCCCAATCACCACTACCTTCCCCATTCCATCACCATCACCAACATTTTCGCCATCCCCACAACCTATCTACACCCCTTCCATCACCCTCTGCCTCTCCATCAAATAATTGGGTTTTAGGATATTGTATTTTTCACATCTAAAATAACGAAGTCAGAATTTATATAATAAACTTTACAAATTATGAGAAAGTTTTACTAGAATTTGCTGCATTAAATTAATTCAGAATATCACTGTAAGTTAAGTTTCTGAAGACGGTAAGAATTCAGTAAGCATCCGGGATAAGGTTTTCAGTCGTGGTTGAAACATGATAATTCTCGTTTCATTTCTTGGTAAGTTTCATCTTGGAGAAGGAAGGTCTATTAATGACGTTGGTTATCTTAAGTTATTATGTACAGTAGCTAAAACAACTATCTGTGCATACTTTGTGGGGGAACAATATGAAACCATGGATGATAAATATTGGTATATGAGGGCTGTCACTAGTCACACGTAAGATTTTGGAGCATATCGACCCCCACCTGCACAGATAGTTGTTTTAGCTACTGTATAGTCACTCAAAAAAACTATCTGTACTTGGGGTGATCGATGAATTTCAGAATGAACACTGCGACTCCTGTTGTCTCGGTAGGGTTGTCAAAATCCTTCCTCTGTTGTGTCATATTTTTTCAACACAATTTTGGATAGATGTTTTTTTTTTTTGAGTAACTGTACATACGTGATGCTTCTTCCTCTCTTCAGTGTTGTCAAAATTGTGGAGTTGTGTCGGAATTTACGCCCCAGATTTAACAATTCTACAGATGTTATAAGTTTAATATTGTCTCTTTGTTATGACTCGCTGGTCTTTATCATTCGTTCATATAGGTTAGGTTAGGTTAGGTTAGGTTAGGTTAGGTTCCACAAATCAGAGATAAGTAGAATTTCCAGGCGAGATAATTTATTCCAAAGAGCTGCTGCATCATGACGAATAACCCTCGTCTGCAGTTTACCTTCTGAGAGAGGAGACTTTACAGCTTTCTTGATATTGTCCACTTGTGCCGAGCGTCTGGTGACATAATGAAGATCCAAGAAACTCATAAAACAGACTATCGGTGAACAGGTGCAGCGCAGCTATAAATTTGTCTTAAATTATCACAATAAAGAGACCTTACCATAACATTGTACAGCACTTAACATTACTAAATAACCCAAGAATGTGCGGATTACCTGAAGATTAATCACCCTAACGCTACCTAGTGGTGTGTTAGGTTAGGTTAGCGTTAGGGATGTTAAGGAAAATAAACTGGGATGTCTAATCTTCAGGTGACCCATATATGCTACATCTGGTCTGTATAGAGTAACAGATGTCCGCCTCTGAACATCACGTACACTCAAGTCACACTTCAAGGTTAGATACTGCGAGATAACCAAGAACAAGATTGATCACCACAAGTAAGGTGTTGAATCCTCGCTCAGTTACCGCGTGTTTACTTAGCTTCTATTAATCCAGTAGTGTTCTTAGACATCAGTTTCTCTCCTTTGACATTATATAAAGTATTAAGGTATTTAGTCCAGTGTGAAGCTCCATCGCTCCCCGTGTCTCCCTTAGTTTTTTTTCAAGTTACTCGATAATGGATCAAACTCAGTTAACATACCCAGGATAATCTCCGATCCCTTGTGAGTTTCAAGAATTCAATTTTACTCTGAAACTTTAATCAACTTGTTCGGTTCAGAAAATCTTACCAGTAGTTTTGTCGTTGTTTTTGTTAACACTGATGGTCCGTTTCTATATAGACATGTTAGTATAGAGTTATGAATCAAGCTGTTGTCATCTTCTGTAATCCGTGTTGATGTCTGTTCATAATGCCCCTAACCTAACCTAACCTAACCTAACCTAACCTAACCATTTCTACTTCCCATCACCAAAACCACACGTCACCATTACCACCTCTTCCTTCACCACACCCATCACCACCATTCCTTATAACTACCGTCCTCATTCCGACTCCATTACCCCCATGCATACACCACCCCATTACCATTGCTCCCAATATCTAATTCCCATGCCGACCCCATCACCTACCCCTTACCTCCATCCCACTCACCACCCCTATCACTTCAGCTGCTTCTCACTCCCCCCCCCCCCCCATCACCACCACCCCCATCAACACCCATCCCTATACCGCATCCATCAACACCACCACCCGCATCTTTCTCATACCTCTCACCTCCCCTCTCATCACCACCACTCCATCACACTCATCCATACGCCGCCCCCATCACCACCATCCCCCACCCATCCCGCCCACCCGGGGAGAACCGCCAACAGATTAATCGTCAAACTAATTTAACTGCGACACACTGACAATGGTGACGTCACACCTGGCCGTTGCTCTCATTGGCCAATTTCCACAGTGATATATTTATGGTGATTTTGTTTAATGCTGATCTGGTAGTGATGGTGATGATGGTGACGCGTCTTTCTAGTATGGTGAAGCGTCTGTCTAGTGATGGTAAAGCGTCTGTCTAGTGATGGTGATGATGGTGACGCGTCTGTCTAGTGATGGTGAGGATGGTGACGCGTCTGTAGTGATGGTGATGCGTCTGTCTAGTGATGGTGATAATGGAAACGCGTCTGTAGTGATGGTGATGCGTCTGTCTAGTGATGGTGATAATGGTAACGCATCTGTCTAGTGATGGCGATGATGGTGTTTGTGATGATGATGATGGTGTTGTGATGTTGATGGTGGCGACGCTTCTGTATAGTGATCTTAAATAAATAACTTGTTGATGGTGACTTATCTATGGTAATGGTGGCGATATTGACGCTCCTGTGTGGTGATGTCAATGATGGTGATGGTGACGATGCTTATAAGGATGATGATAGTGATAATGATGATGGTGATGATGGTGAAGAACGCGATAGTGATGATGGTGATGGTGAAGATGCTTATAAGGATGATGATAGTGATACTGATGATTGTGATGATGGTGAAGAACGCGATAGTGATGATGGTGATGGTGACGATGGTTATAAAGATGATGATAGTGATAATGATAATGGTGATGATGGTGATGATGGTGAAGAACGCAATAGTGATGATGGTGATGGTGACGATGGTTATAAAGATGATGATAGTGATAGTGATGATGGTGATGATGGTGAAGAACGCGATAGTGATGATGATGATGGTGACGATGGTTATAAAGATGATGATAGTGATAATGATGATGGTGATGATGGTGAAGAACGCGATAGTGATGATGGTGATGGTGACGATGGTTATAAAGATGATGATAGTGATAATGATGATGGTGATGATGGTGAAGAACGCAATAGTGATGATGGTGATGGTGACGATGGTTATAAAGATGATGATAGTGATAGTGATGATGGTGATGATGGTGAAGAACGCAATAGTGATAATGGTGATGGTGACGATGGTTATAAAGATGATGATGGTGATGATGGTGATGGTGATGATGGTGATGGCCCACACCTGGACGTGGCTTCCTCTCCATTTGTTCTTCAGCGTGACAGGAGGAGGCGGGCCCTTTCAAACCCGGGGATTAGGTGAAGATTAGGCACCCTAGCCTATTTCCCGTCTCCTTACTCTTCCCGTCTCATCACTCTTCCTATCTTTTCCCGTCTCCTCACTCTTCCTATCTCTTCCCGTCCCCTCACTCTTCCTGTCTCTTCCCGTCTCCTCACTCTTCCTGTCTCTTCCCGTCTCCTCACTCTTCCTGTCTCTTCCCGTCTCCTCACTCTTCCTGTCTCTTCCCGTCTCTCCACTCCCCGTCTTCCCACCCTACAACCCGGTAACGATCACACGTGTTCCTATCTCCCATGATCTCCCATAATCTCCACAGTTCTCAATACGGCAGCTGTTATCTCCCATGATCTCCACAGTTCTCAATACGGCAGCTGTTATCTCCCATAATCTCCACAGTTCTCAATACGGCAGCTGTTATCTCCCATAATCTCCACAGTTCTCAATACGGCAGCTGTTATCTCCCATAATCTCCACAGTTCTCAATACAGCAGCTGTTATCTCCCATAATCTCCACAGTTCTCAATACGGCAGCTGTTATCTCCCATAATCTCCACAGTTCTCAATACAGCAGGTGTTATCTCCCATGATCTCCCATAATCTCCACGGTTCCTGGTATAGGAGGACACTCGAGGTCTTACAGTCTCCCGTGTCGTCTCCAGGCTCAAGTTTTCCCTCCGGCAAAAATCGCGTCATTTTCTCTGCCAAGTTGCATTAATTACTCCTCTAAAACCACCAGTTGCAGGATATTGATTAAACTAATTTCACAGAGTCGTAACTTAGGATAATTAGTTACCATAAAAACCCGGAAACTGGTGCCGATTTATTTTTCCGATTTATTATTTATATTCTAAAATGAGAAAATTGAGCCAACCAATCATGCGGTCTGTTTACCTCATCGTGGCCAATCACGTGATATTAATTTACATTCTGGGAGCCAATCACGTGGTCTTTTCTCCATCGTTGGAACCAATCACGTCGTCACCCTCCTTTAAGCGGAGCAATCACAAGTATTTTTACACGATGGGATGAAGCAGGGAGTTCATGTTTTTTTTCTCTCGATATTGCGTAAAGATTTTTTTTTTTCCGTACGAGGGATTCTCCTGTGTGGTGATTAATCCTGTGAGTAGAAAAAAAGACCAAGAGTTTATACCTTATAGCTGTTTATCCCTGAGGAGTCAAGTCTTCCAGCTTAGTGTCACTGAGGCAATTAGTCTGCCACTCATTCCAGCGAGTTTAGAAGAATGTAACTTTTTTTTGTTTTGCTCTACGAGTCTTGTGGAAATGGGTGGCGTTTGAGGCAGTGGGTGGTGGGGGTTGTGTGGGTGGTTTGGGTGGCGTGTAAGGTGAGGTGATGGCTGGTGTGGATAGTGCTGGTTTGGGTGGTGGGTAGTGGTGTGCGTGGTGGGTGGTGTGGGTGGTGGGAAATACGAGTTTTGTGGGCAGAAGGTGATGTTACTAAAGTTTACAGTGGGTGGTGTGGGTTTTATGGGTTAGCTTATAGGATTTGAATTGAATTGAAACAGTTTATTTTGCCTGAAAAACACAGATACAGAGTGGATAGTAATAACAATATTAACATGGCTGAGCCAGTTGAGAACCTGAGCTCTCTTTGAGGCACCTGATATATACTATACATTTATCTCAAGGAAGTATTATGTAACATTTAGTATCATCTGGAATAGTGCAATAGCATGGTGGTAATAAGAACACCTCATAATGTTACCACAGTTATCACTTCAATATTTATTTATTTTATTTATTTATTATATTTTTTAGTTTATTTTTTTTATATATATACATAAATTACAGTGGAATTGAAAAACATAAGTATAATGGGGGAGCAGTAAAACCTGGGTTGTACAGTAATAAGGTTGAACAAGAGGACAGAGCTGTCAGGATGATGTTTAGTTGGCAATTATGTTTATTGCAATGGTAATTACTTATCTATTTACATGATAATTTCCGATAAAACGGTTTTGATGGTACAATAAAAGCAGGTAGTGTAAATATAGTAAGTGTTACAAGAAATATTATTACTTAGACAATAGGTTTGGGCATTATGTCCTCAGATTATGTCCAGGTCCTCAGGTTTTGGCCGGGTCCTCAGGTTGTGTTCAGGTCCTCAGATTGTGTTCAGGTCCTCAGGTTGTGTCCAGATCCTCAGGTTTTGGCCAGGTCCTCAGGTTGTGTTCAGGTCCTCAGGTTGTGTTCAGGTCCTCAGGTTTTGTCCAGGTTCCTCAGGTTTTGGCCAGGTCCTCAGGTTGTGTTCAGGTCCTCAGGTTGTGTCCAGGTCCTCAGGTTGTGTCCAGATCCTCAGGTTTTGGCCAGGTCCTCAGGTTGTGTTCAGGTCCTCAGGTTGTGTTCAGGTCCTCAGGTTGTGTTCAGGTCCTCAGGTTTTGGCCAGGTCCTCAGAAGACCCTCACTCCTCGACCTGTTGCACCATTTATCAGACTTATAATTACTTGCGGTGTAATCATCTGACACAGCCCCCCCCCCCCTCCTCTCCCCCTTCCTTCCTTTACCCTCTACCCCTCCCTCCTTTTCCCATTTCCGGAGGGGAAGGGGAATTGTTAATGGGAAGAGAATTGGTTGAAGAAGGTGGATGGGAGGAAGGAGTAGGTAAAAGGCTTGATAGCAGGAAGGGAAAAGGGGGTAAGTTTAGTTCAGGTTAGATAATATTTTGTGGCTTTACTCCAGGAATGTAATATCGTCTGTGGTGAACATATTTCTATTCAGGGTAGTGGGTGTGTTTTTTTGTTTTCGTGTTGAGGTGCACTGTATGTGTTGTTGTCGTGTAGGTGGTGGTGTTACGTCAGTGTATCTGCATATTGTTATTGGTGAGCGCTAAGACTTACCTAATTAATTAATGATCTCAACCCCAGTGTCGCTTTATCAGTAAGAGATGAAGAGTGGATTAAAAATTTTGGTTGAGCTCCAGAGATTCGCATGGCCAACTTCCAAGACATTAAAGAAATATATAGACCAATTAGTAACTTGAGATTGCAAAGGCCAAATTGAATGTGCATTATGACTGGAGCTAATAACTAAGTGTTCCCCTTCCTCCCACGCCGACCCTCAGTCCACAGCGACCTTAAAACAAACTTAAATGATATCTGATTTATATTTCTTAACATACTTAATGATTAGAGAGTGACCCCTGAGAGCAGCAGCCCTAGCACATACCTCGTACACCTCGGCGTGAGAGAAATGAAGGCCTTTATATTTATTTGCTTTAAATAGTTTATTGATACATTATAAGTGAGATTATGTTTCTTATCCCCTGGAATTTTCCTCCCTCATACATGAAAATATATCATTATAAATTCATATAATTCATTAGAACTCTTTTGGTCAGTATGAAATAATAAATGTGTAAGTTATCAGACTGGATCGTATTAGAGGTGGTGGTGGTGTTAGAGATGAAAAATTTCATCGCTTAGAGAAAAATCTGAGGATGAATTTGGAGGTGTGTTTCACAACAGTTGGATGGTTCATCTCAAGCACGGGTTTGAGACGCTTAGGTGTATTAAGAAATGCAGGGTAAATGTTGAATGTATAATGTTACTTTAAATTATTGTACTCACCGCTGAAACTGTCTCATTTTCATCGTTTTCTTTAACACTCCAAAAAAATCTATGTAACATCAATTTGTGAAGTTACCACGCCAATACTTGGTCAATTATGGTACGATTTGCACCAAACGTTTATCATTTGGACCTTGTCAGATGATAATGAAATCTATCAAGTTTTGGTGCAAATTCTCACACCCTCTCTCGAGTTATTTTGTGGACACCCAACCAGAGAGGACGGAAAGCAACACTCTGCAGCTCCTTAACACACACACACACACACACACTGTACTATTAACCTTGTTGTGTGCTTAAAGACCTTTGAAGACCTTTGTTGTTGAAGTTCAGCAAGAGTATTATAGCAACAACTGGGGGGTCCTCTGTGGTGGTCCTCTGTGGTGGTCCTCTGTGGTGGTCCTCTGTGGTGGTCCTCTGTGGTGGTCCTCTGTAGTGGTCCTCTGTGGTGGTCCTCTGTGGTGGTCCTCTGTGGTGGTCCTCTGTAGTGGTCCTCTGTGGTGGCCCTCTGTGGTGGTCCTCTGTAGTGGTCCTCTGTGGTGGTCTTCTGTGGTAGTCCTCTGTGGTGGTCCCCTGTGGTGGTCCCCTGTGGTGGTCCTCTGTGGTGGTCCCCTGTGGTGGTCCTCTGTGGTGGTCCTCTGTGGTGGCCCTCTGTGGTGGTCCTCTGTGGTGGTCCTCTGTGGTGGGATTCTGTGGTGGCCCTCTGTGGTGGTCCTCTGTGGTAGTCCCATGTGGTGGTCCTCTGTGGTGGCCCTCTGTGGTGGTCCTCTGTGGTGGTTCTCTGTGGTGGTCCTCTGTGGTGGTCCCATGTGGTGGTCCTCTGTGGTGGTCCTCTGTGGTAGTCCCATGTGGTGGTCCTCTGTGGTGGTCCTCTGTGGTGGTCCTCTATGGTGGTTCTCTGTGGTGGTCCTCTGTGGTGGTCCTCTGTGGTGGCCCTCTGTGGTGGTCCCCTGTGGTGGTCCTCTGTGGTGATCGTCTGTGGTGGCCCTCTATGGTGGCCCTCTGTGGTGGGACTCTGTGGTGGCCCTCTGTGTTGGTCCACTGTGGTGGTTCCCTGTGGTAGTCCTCTGTGGTGGCCCTCTGTGGTGGCCCTCTGTGGTGGTCCTCTGTGGTGCTTCCCTGTGGTGGTCCTCTGTGGTGGCCCTCTGTGGTGGTCCTATGTGGTGGTTCTCTGTGGTGGTCCTCTGTGGTGGTCCTCTGTGGTGGTTCCCTGTGGTGGTCCTCTGTGGTGGTCCTCTGTGGTGGCCCTCTGTGGTGGTCCTCTGTGGTGGTTCCCTGTGGTGGTCCTCTGTGGTGGTCCTCTGTGGTGGCCCTCTGTGGTGGTCCATCAGAGCGTAAACTATAGGAACTGACCCTTTGTTGTTACTTTCCCATCACCGTCACTACTGTCACCGTCGCTACTGTCACCGTCACTACCGTCATCGTCACTGTTACTACATCCATCAATGTAGCCCCATGATTGGTCAAGAGGAAGAGAAGCGGAGATTAGTTTACTGTCATGTGATTGGTCGAGAGGAAAGGAGGCAGGGAATAGTTTATTGTCATGTGATTGGTCGAGAGGAAAGGAGGTAGGGAATAGTATATTCTCATGTGATTGGTCGAGAGGAAAAGAAGTGGAGATTAGTTTACTGTCACGTGATGGCCGAGAGGTAGGAACGCGGGAAAAAGTTATGGGAGCGGAAATATATCAGATAAAGGTCCCCTCAAAGTCTCTTACAGATTTTGTTTATTTTCAAGTATTCGTCTGTTTGTCTTTTTTTTTTACTCGGAAGAAATAATTATGGATTTTTTAGTATATTACCTTCAAATGAATAAAATGTGGATAGGATATATATAGGAACACCTGAAGAATAGACACCCCAGCTTATTTCACTTGATGCTTAAACACCCGAACGCTTCCTGAGGAGGGTTAGGGTAGATTAGGTTAGGTTAGGTTAGGTTAGGTTAGGTTAGGTGTTGTGCCCATGACTGGTTGTGTGTCCCATGACTGGTGGTGTGTCCCATGACTGATGGTGTGTCCCATGACTAGTGGTGTGTCCCATGACTGGTGGTGTGTCCCATGACTGGTGGTGTGTCCCATGACTGATGGTGTGTCCCATGACTGGTGGTGTGTCCCATGACTTGTGGTGTGTCTCATGACTGGTGGTGTGTCCCATGACTGATGGTGTGTCCCATGACTGGTGGTGTGTCCCATGACTGATGGTGTGTCCCATGACTGGTGGTGTGTCCCATGACTAATGGTGTGTCCCATGAATGATGGTGTGTCCCATGACTGATGGTGTGTCCCATGACTGGTGGTGTGTCCCATGACTGATGGTGTGTCCCATGACTGGTGGTGTGTCCCATGACTGGTGGTGTGTCTCATGACTGGTGGTGTGTCTCAAGACTGATGGTGTGTCCCATGACTGGTGGTGTGTCCCATGACTGATGGTGTGTCCCATGACTGATGGTGTGTCCCATGACTGGTGGTGTGTCCCATGACTTATGGTGTGTCCCATGAATGATGGTGTGTCCCATGACTGATGGTGTGTTCCATGACTGGTGGTGTGTCCCATGACTGATGGTGTGTCCCATGACTGGTGGTGTGTCCCATGACTGATGGTGTGTCCCATGACTGGTTGTGTGTCCCATGACTGGTGGTGTGTCCTATGACTGGTGGTGTGTCCCATGACTGGTGGTGTGTCCCAAGACTGGTGGTGTGTTCCATGACTGGTGGTGTGTCCCATGACTGGTGGTGTGTTCCATGACTGGTGGTGTGTCCCATGACTGGTGGTGTGTCCCATGACTCATGGTGTGTACCATGACTGGTGGTGTGTCCCATGACTGGTGGTGTGTCCCATGACTGGTTGTGTGTCCCATGACTGATGGTGTGTACCATGACTGGTGGTGTGTCCCATGACTGGTGGTGTGTACCAGGACTGGCGATGTGTCCCATGACTGATGGTGTGTCCCATGACTGGTGGTGTGTCCCATGACTGGTGGTGTGTCCCAGGACTGGTGGTGTGTCTCATGATTGATGGTGTGTCCCATGACTGGTGGTGTGTCCCATGACTGGTGGTGTGTCCCATGACTGGTGGTGTGTCCCTTGACTGGTGGTGTGTACCATGACTGGTGGTGTGTCCCATGACTGGTGGTGTGTACCATGACTGGTGGTGTGTCCCATGACTGATGGTGTGTCCCATGACTGGTGGTGTGTACCATGACTGGTGGTGTGTCCCAAGACTGGTGGTGTGTCCCATGACTGATGGTGTGTCCCATGACTGGTGATGTGTCCCATGACTGATGGTGTGTCCCATGACTGGTGGTGTGTCCCATGACTGGTGGTGTGTCCCATAACTGTTTGTGTGTCCCAGGACTGGTGGTGCGTCTCATGACTGATGGTGTGTCCCATGACTGGTGGTGTGTCCCATGACTGGTGGTGTGTCCCATAACTGTTGGTGTGTCCCAGGACTGGTGGTGTGTCTCATGATTGATGGTGTGTCCCATGACTGGTGGTGTGTCCCATGACTGGTGGTGTGTCCCTTGACTGGTGGTGTGTTCCAAGACTGGTGGTGTGTCCCATGACTGGTGGTGTGTCCCATGATTGATGGTGTGTCCCATGACTGGTGGTGTGTCCCATGACTGATGGTGTGTCCCAAGACTGGTGGTGTGTCCCATGACTGGTGGTGTGTCCCATGACTGGTGGTGTGTTTCATGACTGGTGGTGTGTCCCATGACTGGTGGTGTGTTCCATGACTGGTGATGTGTCCCATGACTGGTGGTGTGTCCCATGACTGGTGGTGTGTCCCATGACTGGTGGTGTGTCCCATGACTGATGGTGTGTCCCATGACTGGTGGTGTGTCCCATGACTTGTGGTGTGTCTCATGACTGGTGGTGTGTCCCATGACTGATGGTGTGTCCCATGACTGGTGGTGTGTCCCATGACTGATGGTGTGTCCCATGACTGATGGTGTGTCCCATGACTGGTGGTGTGTCCCATGACTAATGGTGTGTCCCATGAATGATGGTGTGTCCCATGACTGATGGTGTGTCCCATGACTGGTGGTGTGTCCCATGACTGATGGTGTGTCCCATGACTGGTGGTGTGTCCCATGACTGGTGGTGTGTCTCATGACTGGTGGTGTGTCCCATGACTGATGGTGTGTCCCATGACTGGTGGTGTGTCCCATGACTGATGGTGTGTCCCATGACTGATGGTGTGTCCCATGACTGGTGGTGTGTCCCATGACTGGTGGTGTGTCCCATGAATGATGGTGTGTCCCATGACTGATGGCGTGTTCCATGACTGGTGGTGTGTCCCATGACTGATGGTGTGTCCCATGACTGGTGGTGTGTCCCATGACTGATGGTGTGTCCCATGACTGGTGGTGTGTCCCATGGCTGGTGGTGTGTCCCATGACTGATGGTGTGTACCATGACTGGTGGTGTGTCCCATGACTGGTGGTGTGTCCCATGACTGGTGGTGTGTCCCATGACTGATGGTGTGTCCCATGACTGGTGGTGTGTACCATGACTGGTGGTGTGTCCCAAGACTGGTGGTGTGTCCCATGACTGGTTGTGTGTCCCATGACTGATGGTGTGTACCATGACTGGTGGTGTGTCCCATGACTGGTGGTGTGTACCAGGACTCGTGGTGTGTCCCATGACTGATGGTGTGTCCCATGACTGGTGATGTGTCCCATGACTGATGGTGTGTCCCATGACTGGTGGTGTGTCCCATGACTGGTGGTGTGTCCCATAACTGTTGGTGTGTCCCAGGACTGGTGGTGTGTCTCATGATTGATGGTGTGTCCCATGACTGGTGGTGTGTCCCATGACTGGTGGTGTGTCCCATGACTGGTGGTGTGTCCCTTGACTGGTGGTGTGTACCATGACTGGTGGTGTGTCCCATGACTGGTGGTGTGTACCATGACTGGTGGTGTGTCCCATGACTGATGGTGTGTCCCATGACTGGTGGTGTGTCCCAAGACTGGTGGTGTGTCCCAAGTCTGGTGGTGTGTCCCATGACTGATGGTGTGTCCCATGACTGGTGATGTGTCCCATGACTGATGGTGTGTCCCATGACTGGTGGTGTGTCCCATGACTGGTGGTGTGTCCCATAACTGTTTGTGTGTCCCAGGACTGGTGGTGTGTCTCATGACTGATGGTGTGTCCCATGACTGGTGGTGTGTCCCATGACTGGTGGTGTGTCCCAGGACTGGTGGTGTGTCTCATGATTGATGGTGTGTCCCATGACTGGTGGTGTGTCCCATGACTGGTGGTGTGTCCCTTGACTGGTGGTGTGTTCCAAGACTGGTGGTGTGTCCCATGACTGGTGGTGTGTCCCATGATTGATGGCGTGTCCCATGACTGGTGGTGTGTCCCATGACTGATGGTGTGTCCCAAGACTGGTGGTGTGTCCCATGACTGGTGGTGTGTCCCATGACTGGTTGTGTGTCCCATGACTGGTGGTGTGTCCCATAACTGTTGGTGTGTCCCAGGACTGGTGGTGTGTCCCATGACTGGTGGTGTGTCCCATGACTGGTGGTGTGTCCCTTGACTGGTGGTGTGTTCCATGACTGGTGGTGTGTCCCATGACTGGTGGTGTGTCCCATAACTGTTTGTGTGTCCCAGGACTGGTGGTGCGTCTCATGACTGATGGTGTGTCCCATGACTGGTGGTGTGTCCCATGACTGGTGGTGTGTCCCATAACTGTTGGTGTGTCCCAGGACTGGTGGTGTGTCTCATGATTGATGGTGTGTCCCATGACTGGTTGTGTGTCGCAAGACTGGTTGTGTGTCGCAAGACTGGTGGTGTGTCCCATGACTGGTGGTGTGTCCCATGACTGGTGGTGTGTCCCATGACTGTTGGTGTGTCTCATGATTAGTGGTGTGTCCCATGAATGATGGTGTGTCCCATGACAGGTGGTGTGTCACAAGACTGGTGGTGTGTCCCATGACTGGTGGTGTGTCCCAAGACTGGTGGTGTGTCCCAAGACAGGTGGTGTGTCCCTTGACTGTTGGTGTGTCCCAAGACTGGTGGTGTGTCCCAAGATTGGTGGTGTGTCCTTTGACTGGTGGTGTGTCCCAAGAATGGTGGTGTGTCCCAAGACTGGTGGTGTGTCTCAAGACTGGTGGTGTGTCACATGACTGTTGGTGTGTCCCAAGACTGGTGGTGTGTCCCAAGACTGTTGGTGTGTCCCAAGACTGGTGGTGTGTCCCAAGACTGTTGGTGTGTCCCAAGACTGGTGGTGTGTCCCAAGACTGGCGATGAGTCCTAAATCCTGAGACTGGCGAGGACACTTCAGACTCTAACAAGAAGAATAACCAACCACTCAGACTGACCCAGGGAGTCTTGTATGGTGAATAAACGAAGGTTCTCTGAAACCTTGTGGCAGTAGAGCTAACACACGTCCCTCAACAGTTCCCTTGGTTCTTGGTCTCCCGTTATTATTGTTATTTTTCGTGGTGGTGATTTCGTTTTTGTTAGTGATATCATTTGCTCCTCCTACCACTCCCTTCTCTTTCCCCACTCCTCCACTCCATCATTTCTCCTCTTACTCCAATCTCCTCCCTCCGCCTCCTTTTCCCCTCCCCACTCCCTCCAATCCCCCCATCTCCCTCCACCTTTCCCCAACATTGCTTAACGACACAAGGTCAACTGCCTTACCTCGCTCCCTAACAAGTTTCAAATCATGGTGGGAATTACCAGGTCACCCTAAGCACCGAGTCCTATTACGGAAATTTAACCCAACTTTACGAAACTTGTAGCAGCAGCCCCGTACAAAGTTGTCCACGAGCTTGTCTGCCCTGAACAACCTTCCTTACCTGAACTGGATTTAAGTTTAGCTGCTTACCTGCCGATTGCTAGTCTCCTATAGTGCTAAGGATATTTGAGAATTAATCCACACGTTGAACTGAAAGAAATTTCTTTAATATGAGAATTTATACGGACAGAGGGGCGTGGAATGGATGTATCCAGCGACTCAATTGGCGTTATCCATTGAAAAGGCAGCTCAAGTTCCCGGTAGACGCGAGGGAGTCAGTAGCTTCCCTGTTGGCTCAATTTTATGTTGTCACCACCTGTTGTACCTTAATTCAGAGTATTACTTTAGGTATTCACTGCAGTTTCTTATGTTAATGTACAAAGTAATATTAGTCGCATTGTTATTAGTTGGGATAGAACTTATTATTTCTTATATACGTAATTGTTTTAATGATACTAAACCAGGGACACACACACACACACACACACACACACACACACGTATCTCTACAACTTTGGTCGAAGACTATTGAAACCTAGCGGATATACCGAAAGTCCTAACCGTGACCACATCTGGCCGGTTGGTCCGCCTAATACAAGCTTCGAGTTGTTCAATAAATGATGGTTCAATGGTGGACTTAACACTAGTGTAGTGTAATGGAGTAATTATTGTTTTTAATATTATATTTTTCTCCATAGTTTTCTTCTTTTTTTCTCCTCTATTTTACTCTTCTATTTTATTCAATTATTATATTTCTAATAGGTTGTAAGTTTTATTTTCTAATTCAATTTCTCAAAGTGTTTTTGTTTTCTGTTACTTTACTCTTAGTTACTTGTCTCTTAACTATTTATATTCTGATCTGGGCTTACCTGGGAACCCCGTTACTTACAATCTTCAATGCTCACGGTAGCCGCCCAGGTTTTTCTATCAGAATATATTGTATAATATAACATTAACCTCTGAACCATGTGGTTGTAACGTGGTGAGAGTTACGCTCCTGAATTGTATAATATTCAATGGTTCAAATTATTAGGGATAATAATAGGTGGATACTGCAGTGGTAATGATTGCATTGAATTTAATGATTATTTCTTAAGAATGAATCTAAGTACTTTAACACATTTACAAAACACACTGATACAAATTACAAGAACCACTTGGCCTTACTTCCAAGTTAGCAAAACAAGTTTTTAAATTTAACAGACGCAATATTCAGTAGAAACTACAGCAACTCAGTGTAACATTCTTCAAGAATGACACACGAAAATAAGGAATGTTCACCACTTCCCTTCATTACCACTTATAATAATACTGTATAACACTCCATAAACCTTCACAGGGCTGATATTTGTGTACCTTCATTACTATTACTATTACTCTCAATACTGGGGCTGCAAGTTACTCTGGCACACACACACTTATCACAACTTATTAATATTATACCCGTTAACACTCTTTATACCAGAGGATATATCGGTATTCTTATTATCAGTAAGAATAATGTATCTCAGACTGATACATACAGGATGAATTACCACACGGCTTATGCCAGCTTGGATCCAAACATAGGCGTGTGTTCATATCCAGTGAATTCGCAGCCGAGCTCACGCTTTGAAGCTGACTCAGGCTTCGGTCCTTACACCACCACACACGTAGGCCCACTTGGCTGGCTCCCTGACGCGCCACCTACTCAAATCTTAATCTCGGTTTACTCAATACATCCTGCCTGCACTTGGCCACCGCGTCTTGGCAGCCCCAGCGACACCTACAATAGCTGTTATACAGAGAATGAGGCTCTCAAAGTCATATACCTATAAATAAGGTTGAAATACAAATGTCACACGATGCGTTTTGTGCAAGTAAACGAATGGAACATGAACACCTAACACAATAAAGACGTTCAATTACGTTAAAACAGGAACACTGATATTTCCCACAAGTTCAACTAAGTCAAATTCCCTTAATATGACGGTGTTAGACATGGAGTAACATCCTTTTATACAGATAATAAGGTGCTCAAAGTGCTCTCTTATGGATGCGCCCTCTGTTTTATACCCCAGGGTTACTTGTCGGGATTTTTATGGACCTATTTATCGGTCTTAGTTGTGGTACACAGTGGCTTATGAAAATTAGTACTATAGTTTTACATTAATTCTTAAGGTTAATGCTTATAATCTAATAATTTTTTGAGTTACCAATGCATCAATTAAACTGGTCATAAGTACTCCGATTGGTATGGCTATTTCTTGTGAAATTAGCGTTTAGGACACATGGAATGAATTACCCCTAGCCGTTAGACTTCAGGTACTGGAGGCTTTGACAGGTTCTGACAAATGATTAATGAGTTTCTTTAATACAAAAATGACAATCACTTCAAAACGGTCATCAAGTTCTCTGATGGCTGCCAATCAAAGACATATAACTTCAGTTTTGAAATTATATCTCGCAGCTTCACAAGAGGCAAAAACAGTTATCATTGGTTTGGCTGGGCATTCACATATTATTATACGAGTACAATTTTCACTTTACCTAAATATAGTTGAAGCTTTCAACATATACATACTAAGTCTTGAATGCTTCAGCTACTTGAAAGTATGTATCACTTACTGCTACTCATACATGTTACATCATAATTTTAAATTTACGATAAAGGGAAAGATTACAGAAATATGTTTGGATCTAAGCTGGCAGTAAGTAGTGGGCAGCTATCAAACAGGGAGGTACTACCGCCTGGGAAAATATTGGAAGCATAATGTGTTGTCTAATGGTAGACCCTGCTGCTATATAGCATCACGAAAACTGTGACCAAGTCCCAGGTTGCTGATCTGACTTTCTGCCTCATTTGCACACAATTGCAGGGTCTCAATTGTTTCTCTTATTATTGACAACACACCATATATAACTGTACTCACACGTAATCTGTTCTCTTCTTTCTATTCTTTTATTCTCCAATGATGTCAATTGACATTAATATTGAAATGGGGCCTTCTCGGATGGGTCCCACTGGTCGGGAAGGTTGTGGACCCCAGGGCCAACCTGATCATCATCAAATTACTGGGGCCTCAACTGACGTCACCGCTATTGCTGGAGGATCGGCTTTTTTCACACTTCATTTTTCCACCATTCGAGGCCTGAGATCCAATTTTCCTTCTGTGGAGCACCATCTTTTAACCTCTTCCCCCGACCTCTTACTTCTATCTGAACTTCAACTGACCAAAGCAGCTTCACCCAAACCTTTTTAAGTCTCCAATTACAACGTTTATACTCTTTCTGTTCTAAGGGAGGAGGTGTATGCGCTTACTGCAACACATGTATGTACACCTATAGCTCGACTCATGGATCTTGAATCTTATCTTTATGATGTCATCTGGCTCAAAATATCTCTACCTACTGTGACTATTTTTGTTTGTTTCCTATACCGTTCTCCCAAGTCTACCAACTATTTAGAACTCTTTGCCAGGAATCGTTGCTATCCACACACCCCAACACCGAGATCCTCTACCTAGGGGATTTCAATGTACATCACAGAGAGTGGCTTGGCTCTGCATGGGATGACCCAGGTGGAGCTGAGGCACTCTCTTTTTCCTTACTTAATAATCTGGAACAAATAACTGAACATCCTACACGCGTTCCTGATCGACACGACCAACTTACAAACATTCTTGATTTTTGTTTTACCTCTAACCCCTCAAACTATTCACACTCAATTTCTGCCTCCTTAGGGTCTTCTGATCACAATCTTATTTCTTTTAAATCGAACTGGGCACGACCACCTCCCCCACCCCCGTCTAAACGTCAACTATGGTACTATCAGAGGGCACACTGGCAATCCTTGCGAGAATTCTTCTCCGACTTTCCTTGGGATGAATGTTGCTTTTCCACTCAGGACGCCTGGGTATGTGCTGACAGCATTACTGGGTGGTATCAGTTCATTTATCCCATCTTTTACCAAAACTTTCAATTTACAATCATGGTTTGATCGTTCCTGTTCTTTTGCATGTACGGAGAGAGACCGGGCGTATCAAGTTATAAAACTGTCTCCTTCTCTCTTACCCACTCCTCTTTCATTACTTCTAGGAATCGTTGTAAGGCTATCCTTCGTAGGGCCAAGCGGAATTTTATAAAAAAGAAAGACCGCTGTCCTTACTAACTCTTCTTCTAGTAAATCCTTCTGGTCCTTAACCACAAACATCTGTAATAACTTCTGCACTCCCTCTTTTCCTCCTCTCTTCCGACCTGATAACTCTAGAGCCAACTCTCCCTCTGATAAAGCCAATCTCTTTGGCACCTTATTCTCCTCTAACTCTACCTTAGACGATTCCAACTGTATCCCTCCTACTCCTGCTCCTCCTGCTGAACCTATGCACTTTCCTATAATCTCCAATCGTAGGGTTGCTGGTGTGTTAACCAGGTTGGATGTGAGTAAGGCGCATGGACCGGACGGAATATCCCAAGTGTTCTGAGGGAGAGTGCTGAAGTTCTGGCCCCTGTGCTTGCTCGCCTCTTTCGTCTCTGCCTCAAATACCCAACTTTTCCTTCTTCTTGGAAGTATGCCTTGGTTCAGCCCATCCCAAAGAAGGATGCCCAAAACTTCTTTCCTCTCTAAGATTTTCGAAACTATCTTAAACTCTCATTTTCTCTGTCACCTTGAACACCTTTCTCTTTTGTCGGATCACCAATATGGCTTTCGCCAGGAGAGATCTATTAGTGATCTCCTCTCCTACTGCACCCATCTTTAGTCATCCTCTCTTAGGGATTATGGGGAAACTGTCGTCGTGGCCTTCGACATCTCCAAAGCATTTGACAGTGTATAGCATAAGTCTTTGCTTTCTAAACTTCCCTCTTATGGTTTCTCTCCCACTTTTTTTATCTAATTTATAGCTTCCCTGATAACCGATCCATGGTAGTTGTTGTCGAGGGATCGATCTCTCGCTCTTTCTCTACCAATAGTGGTGTCCCACATGGTTCTGTTCTTTCACCTACTCTCTTCCTTCTTTTTATCAATGATTTACTTCACACTACGACTAATTCTATCCATTCTTGCGCAGATGATTCTACTCTTCACTCTTTATCACATTTTCCCCTTCCCCCTAATTCTCAAACTAGATCTGTTTCTAGAGCTGACATCATTACATCTATCATTGCGGATCTGTGCAGCATCACCGAATGGGGAGGTAGAATCTTGGTTAAATTCAATATTAATAAAACTCAGTATTTATCAATTACTTTCCAAATTAGATGATCTCCTACCAATCACGTTTCAGGACGCAATCATTCTGCCAAATTTTAAAATAGAAATGCTTGGCCTCACCATTTCCTCTAATGTCGTGGAAACCACACATCCTCAACATTGCTAAAGCTGTCTCCTGAAAGTTGAGAATGCTTTGCAGTTGCTTAAAGTATATTAGGGATTCATTCGTCCTAACTTGGAGTACTGCTCTCATATCTGGGGTGGCTTCTTCTGTCCAACTGTTAGATAGGGTGGAATCAAAGGCATTTCGCATTATTAACGCTCCTCTTTAGTTGATAATCTTTCTTCCCTTTCTTTTCGCCGTAATGTTGTTTCACTCTCTCTCTTTTACAAGTACTTTAACGGGCAATGTTCGGTGGATTTGGCATCCTGCTCCTCAAATCCAGTGTGTACCACAGGAATCATAAAATGATCACAAATGGTTCACACACACAGCCCCGCCTGCACACACGCTGAGGGTAGACTTATTACCCTTTTTTAACGTTGTAATCCAATTGTAGGAGTTAACCTAAAGAACCTATAACCTGGCGTGCTTTCCCTTATAGCACAGCTCATAAACAACATGGAATGATTCCTCTATAATTATATGGCATACGAAGCTTCTACCCACCCACCCACACCACCACCCACAGCAACGCCCACACAACCACCGACACACAACCACCTACACATACTACCACCCACACACTACCCAACCACCCACAGACATACCACCAGCACCCACACATACCACCACCCACACACACTAGCCTACCCACACCACCACTAGCCACCCACATACCACTAGCCACCACTAGCCACCCACACCACTACCTAGCCACCCACACTACGACCTACCACTAGCACCCACACCACACCTAGCACCCACACCACCACCTAGCCACCCACACCACTACCTAGCCACCCACACCACCACCTAACCACCCAACCAACCCCACACCACATACAGCCACCCACTTCCTAACTTTAAACCAATAAGTCGCACATTATTGGGAAAAATCTGGGAATATTGATATGAGAAACGTGACACTTTGGATATTGGTGATCATCCTCCTCCTCCTTCTCGTCTTTCCTCTCCTACTCCCTCCTACTTTTCTGCTCCTCCTTCTATTCCTCTTCCCGTTCTTTTTCTCTTCCTCCCCCTATTCATTCTCTTCTTCCTCATAAGAACATAAAAATGGAAGAAACTGCAGCGGGCTTATTGGCCCATACTAGGCAATCCCGTTTACACCCAACCCCTATCGCTCATATATCCGCCTAACCTATATTTGAAGCCATCCAGCGTAGCTCGAACTAATGATGATGTTTGTTAACTTCTTCCACCCATTCACAGCACCCTATTTCAAAACCAATTTTTACCTAACCAGTGTTTACCAATCTCGTGCCTAAATCTAAATTTGTGTAATTTAAAGTCATTGATACCGAGTTCGTTCCTGGTTGGATAGTTAAGTTTAGCCCTGACTGCCATTTATATACCTCATTCATATCGCCCCTCACTCTACGTCGTTCGAGGGAGCGCAAATTAAGATGCTTTAACCTGTCTATACCCAAGGGATTATTCTTGTCGTCCTCCTCTATATGGCAACCTGTATTGTATTGGTTAGCACACTCGCCTCGCAAGCGAGCAGACCTGGGCTCGATTCCCGGGCAGAGTGAAACTATGGGCAAGTTTCTTTACACCATTTGCCTCTGTCTACCCAGCAGTAATTGGGAACCTGGATGTTAATTGATTTGCGGATCGTGTTCCGGGGTAGTGGTTAGCCAGTGCAGTTGACGAGTTGCCCGGTCTTCTCGGACTATTCTTTGACACTGGGTCATGCAGCTCGTTAACTTAGGGCGTGGTTGCTGTGTTGGCGACAGCTTCTACACCTTAAACAAATTCATGGTTAGGTGGCCCTTGGGCCGGCCATCCTCGTGAGGTCTCACAAGTGCAAAATATAGTTTAGGCATAACCTCGCTAGTCTTGTAACTAACACTCCTTTGTATTAACACTAGTACTTTGTTAGCCTTGTTTCGAACAAATACACATTGTTGTCTTGGTTTAGGATTCCTACTTATCATTACTCCTAAATCTTTCTCACAGTCGGATTTCTCTATAACAACGTTGTTCGTCTGATATCTGGTTTCTCTGTTTCATCTCCCAGACTAAATAGTTTGCATAAGTCTATATTATATTTCATCTGCCATTTTTAATACCACGCGAAAAATTTTGTTAGAGCTTCCTATAATTTTGCGGAGTCCACATCAGATTTAATTACACGCCCTATTTTAGTGTCGTCAGCAAAGTTACTTGTTGCTGTACTGCAACACTCACTGTACTGCAACACACACTGTACTGCAACACACACTGTACTGCAACACACACTGTACTGCAACACACACTGTACTGCCACACACACTGTACTGCAACACACACTGTACTGCAACACACACTGTACTGCAACACACACTGTACTGCAACACACACTGTACTGCAACACACACTGTACTGCAACACACACTGTACTGCAACACACACTGTACTGCAGCACACACTGTACTGCAACACACACTGTACTGCAACACACACTGTACTGCCATACACACTGTACTGCAACACACACTGTACTGCAACACACACTGTACTGCAACACACACTGCTCTGCAACACTCACTGTACTGCAACACACACTGTACTGAAACACACACTGTACTGCAACACACACTGTACTGACATACACACTGTACTGCAACACACACTGTACTGCAACACACACTGTACTGCAACACTCACTGTACTGCAACACACACTGTACTGCAACACACACTGTACTGCAACACACACTGTACTGCAACACACACTGTACTGCCATACACACTGTACTGCAACACACACTGTACTGCAACACACACTGTACTGCAACCCCCCCTGTACTGCAACACACACTGTACTGCAACACACACTGTACTGCAACACTCACTGTACTGCAACACACACTGTACTGCAACACACACTGTACTGCAACACACACTGTACTGCAACACACACTGTACTGCCATACACACTGTACTGCAATACACACTGTACTGCAACACTCACTGTACTGCAACACACACTGTATTGTAACACACACTGTACTGCAACACACACTGTACTGCAACACACACAGTACTGCAACACACACTGTACTGTAACACACAGTACTGCAACACACACTGTATTGTAACACACAGTACTGCAACACACACTGTACTGCAACACACACAGTACTGCAACACACACTGTACTGTAACACACAGTACTGCAACACACACTGTATTGTAACACACAGTACTGCAACACACACAGTACTGCAACACACACAGTACTGCAACACACACTGTACTGTAACACACAGTACTGCAACACACACAGTACTGCAACAAACACAGTACTGCAACACAGACAGAAATGCAACACACAGTACTGAAAAACACACACACTCACACACACAGACATGTCCATTACACACACACACACACACAGACTACTCCATCACACACACACACACACAGACTACTCCATCACACACACACACACACAGACTACTCCATCAAACACACACACACACACAACTCCATCACACACACACACACACACAGACTACTCCATCACACACACACACTACACACACACACAGACTACTCCATCATACACACACACACACACAGACACACACACGATATGCACTGCTGGAACAATTAACTATTGTATTTTTACCAAGTTTTCGGTAACAACATTTACGCTTTTAATAAATCTGTGTTTTGTTAATAAAAGTAATCAGGTTTTAGTGTCTACTGGCGGCACACATCCACACGTTGTAGTGATGTTGGTGAACCTAACGAATACATCCCGCACTACCATGTATAAAATAAAGGGAGAAGAAATGCAGCTTCGTCCTGGTGACCGTCAGGACCCGGTGGTAGGCCCCAGCATCCCACCATCACCCTCCCTACTTAATAATGTCTCCAACATTTATATTATCATCTGTATTTACAGGTTGTGTGTGTGTGTGTGTGTGTGTGTGTGTTGACGAGTCAAGCGAGGAGTGGTGGTTAGGTGTTGTATAGTTAACAAAGGAAGTAGAATAAATATATATATATATAATATATATATATATATATATCTATATATATATATATATATATATATATATATATATATATATATATATATATATATGCAAGTAAATCACTGTAGGTGCGCGTGATCTAGGTATATGCTGATAACCATCTAGTCTGTACTCACCCCTGAAGATGTGAATTACACGAAAGCGCTTGGGAACTTCGTGTTTTCTTCTTTCCTGGTGGTTATCAGCATATATATATATATATATATATATATATATATATATATATATATATGCAAGTAAATCACTGTAGGTGCGCGTGATCTAGGTATATGCTGATAACCACAAGGAAAGAAGAAAACACGAAGTTCCCAAGCGCTTTCGTGTAATTTACATCTTCAGGGTGAGTACTCACCCTGAAGATGTAAATTACACGAAAGCGCTTGGGAACTTCGTGTTTTCTTCTTTCCTTGTGGTTATCAGCATATATATATATATATATATATATATATATATATATGCTGATAACCACAAGGAAAGAAGAAAACACGAAGTTCCCAAGCGCTTTCGTGTAATTTACATCTTCAGGGTGAGTACTCACCCTGAAGATGTAAATTACACGAAAGCGCTTGGGAACTTCGTGTTTTCTTCTTTCCTTGTGGTTATCAGCATATATATATATATATAATATATAATATATATATATATATATATATATATATATATATTATATATATATATATATATATATATATATAAAGCGTCTACACTTGAGGACCACATCTTTGTACACAACTGGGTCATACCTTCTGAACCACACCTCCTGGACCATATCTTCTGAACCACACCTCCTGGCTCACATCTTTTGGGTTTCACTTCCTGGATCATATCTCCTGAGCCACACCCTCTGAGCCCCACCTCCTGAGCCCACACCTGCTGAGCCTCCATCTCCTGAACCCCACCTCCTGAGCCCCCACCACCTGAACCCCACCACCTGAACCCCACCTCCTGAGCCCCCACCTCCTGAACCCCATCTCCTGAGCCACACTTCTTGGACCACACCACCTGAGCCACACTTCCTGGACCACACTTCATGAACCCCACCTCCTGAGCCACACATCCTGAGCAACACCTGGGCCACACCACCTGAGCCACACTTCCTGGACCACACTTCATGAACCCCACCTCCTGAGCCACACATCCTGAGCCACACTTCCTGGGCCACACATCCTGAGCAACACCTGGGCCACACCACCTGAGCCACACCTCAACACACTACGCTCTTCTTAACTTTATAAAACTCGTTAGGACTCTTCCTTCAGTAATCTACTTAGGACAGCGTCATCATTCTCCAGGGTCTGAGAGAGGGCGTCTGTCTGTTTTCAAGTCTGTCTAGACATATGGCTAAATGATACTTTCTTTACAACTTAATACTTAATTGGTAACAGTGGTGAATGGTACAAGCATACTATTGGGTGAGAAGATTGGTGTCAATGTTATCTGTTGGAGGCGGTATATATACATTGGTGATAGTGGTGTGTGTTGACGGTATAATCGGTGGAAATATTGGTGTCAGTTGTAGCGATTCAAGGTGTTGTATTTAGTTATATAACATAGTATGGGAGATGTTCTTAACTGTTTTATATGTACAGTTGCAGACAAAATTCCCCGAACACTTGGCAATATCTGGTATATGCTTCCGGGTTATATCATTTACAGCATTTTTTGGTCACATTAAGTCGGAATCACAAAATGGAGAAAGCATTCCTTAATACGAAGAAAAATCTGAGAAATTAAGTTAAAATTACAATATCTCACCAAATGATCCTGAGGTACTGACCTGCCAGATACAGCCAAGTGTACAGAGAATTTTTTCCGTAACTATACAAAGCATTTTTAGTGACTTACAGTGAGGAGTTCCTAGGCCATACACACTGTTGTTTTGCTTCTTGACCTAACCTAACCATGACACTCCTGTAGATTCAGTGCAGATTGGAAAAAGATACATTGGCGGAAGTACATTGTAAACTTGAAGCAACATCTGTATATGAAAATTACATTAAATAACAATAATAATGATGTATACTACTGGTTCCATTGTATACCTGTAAACGATTAAGGATCACCTGAAGATTAGACACCTAAGCTTTTTTCGACTGATGATTTAACACCCTAATGCTACCTTACGGTTGGGTTGGGTTGGGTTGGATTAGATCGGTTTGGAATGGATTGTGCTGGGTTGGTTTAGATGGACTTGCGGAGCCCCTTAAGATCCTATTTTGCAAATGCCTGGATGAGCAAAAGGTCCCTGATGATTGGAAAATGGTTTATGTTAGACCTGTACTCAAGAAGGGCGACCAGTGAACTTGACTAGCATAGTGTGCAAAGTACTAGAGTGGATCGTGAAAGATGCCATGATGGAACATCTGCGAAATAACCTTGTAAAGGAGTGTCAACACGGTTTATGCCGGGAAGATCCTGCTTAACACAATTATTCAAGGTGCTAGATGTTCGGACTCAAATTCTAGAACAAGGTGGAAATATTGACACTATACTGTATACCTAGATTTTGTCAAGGCTTTCAACATTCGACAGCATACCCTATGAAAGGGTGAGAATCAAAGTGGAAGGGTTCGGGATTCAAGTGTCCTAGCGTGGATCGGAGACTTTCTGCATGACCGTAAACAGTGTGCGGTGTGGTGGTAAATGGTACGAAATCGTCCTGTGTGTCTGTGACTAGAGGGGTACCACAAGGCAGTGTATTGGGCCTGTTGTTGTTTGTCTGTTTCATTAATGACATACCAGAAGCTATTCACTCCTCCATACAAAGGATGCTAAGTTATTTAGGGAAATTAAGAATCAAAGAGACTGTGAAGAGTTGCAGGAAGATCTCTATGAGCTTCAAGAATGGTCGAGGAAATGGCTGCTAAGACTCTACGTCACGAAGTGCAAGAAGATGCACCTGGGTCACATCAATTGAGCTTCTAACCACGTGAACCCATTTAACTCTTCAATGGAAAGTAATTAAATCAGTAAGCTAAATTAAGGTAACCCGTATGTTAAAATTCAACTAATTAATTATTCTTATCGGTTAACTAACAAAAAATATTTAATTGATCCAGCGGTGGTAAGCAGATCATGAAAACCGATCACATATACAAGACAATACTATCCTAAAACTATAGCTTGCGCTTGTGAGACCTCACTTGGATTACGCAGTCTCAGTTCTGGTCACCGTACTACAGAATGGATATTGAATCCCTCGAAAGCATTCAGAGGAGAATGACAAGACTAATCCCGGTCATCTTAATTTGCACTCCCTCGAGAGACGTAGAGTGAGGGGCGATATGATCGAGGTGTATAAATGGAAGTGAGGGTAAAAACAGAGGTGATATAGTTAAGGTACTCAAACTATCCAACCAGGAGCGAACTCGTAGCAATGGTTTTAAATCAGACATTTTTAGATTTAGGCGCGAGATATGTAAACATTGGTTTGGAAGAGTAGTGGATGAGTGGAACAAGTTACCGAACTTCATCATTAACTCGAATACACTGGATAGCTTCAAATATAGGTTGGGCGGGGTCACCTCATGTGAGATCATGTAATTCACCCCCAAACGTAATACCCCTTCTCTCAGCTGCCTTTTCAACCTATCAAAGTTTGTCCTTCTGAAATCTGGGACTTTAATGGAATTTTTCTTGCATCTGACAACATTAAGTTCTACTTTAAATCACACTTCTTTGTGATCCCTGTTAGCTAGTTCGTTCCCTACCTCGACAATACTAGTGAGGTTTTCTTTGTTTGACAGAACTACACGTAAATCGAGTATATTGTTACCCCGGGTGGATTCGGCTATATGCTGACTAAGGAAACAGTCCTGAACTGTTTCAAGAAAATCAGGTTCAGATCGGTCAGAGGTCACAATCTATTGACCTTGTTGAGTATGACCATAGAATTAAGCAATATGCCTCACACTTTTTTGTCTCGAGTACAATATAGCTCCAGGGTGAGATATTTGATGTATCCCTTACTTTATAGCTAAGAGACATATTATTCTGTCGTGTGTGTTGGTGGTGAACTTTGTGGAATTGGTGGCGGAGTATGTGGTGGAGTTTGTAGTGGAGTTTGTGGTGGAGTGTGCGGAGAATTTTGTGGAGTACGTGGTGGATTGGTGGTGGTGTTTGTGGTCAAGTACTGTATGTGGTGTAGTTTGTGGTGAAGTACGTAGTGGAGTGTGTGGTGGTGTGTGTAGTGGAGTATGTGGTAGTGTATGTGGCGGAGTATGTGGTGTAGTTTGTGGTGAAGTATATAGTGGAGTGTGTGGCGGAGTGGTGTGTGATGGTGTTTGTGGTGGAGTATGCAGTGGAGTGTGTGGTGGAGTTTGCAAAATGTTATTTTCGCCAACACAAATCGCTAGAATGGATTATTGAATTGGTAAGCTGTCCGGCGTGGAACTTATAGGACAAGTAGTGTGTGTGTGTGTTTGTGTGAATGTGTGTGTATGTGTTTGTATGTCCATGTGTGAATTGAATTTTGGAATTTTGTCGGTGGACATCGGTTAGTTTATTGCTCTCCCAATATTCATCCTGTGAGCGGTAGTGTAAAAAGGATTACAGAGCAAAGGTCACACACACACACACACACACACACACACACACACACACACTGGTATATGTTGCAAGTGGACATGAGACTGTTTATGTATTCACAAGCACGATGTTATATGTAGTGATGCCGGCAGTAATTGAGTGCCTTTTAACATTAATACACAAACTCAGCTCAAGTAGTGTTGTGTTGATTCAGTTATACAGTAGGAAATGGTTCACTGAGTGCCTCCCGCAGTCTGTACGCATGAAACTGATGCCGATACACACTCAGGAATGCAAGGACACGCACACGGACACCACAGGCTCACGGACATACAGGCATACGGACACACAAGCATGCTGACACACTAGCACACGGACATTAACGCATATAAGCACATGCATAGAACACACGGACGCGAACATGCATACCTAACCTAACGAGATAGAATTTATATAACCTAACCTAACCTAACCAGAGAAGTTAAATAGCCGGGTGTTTTCCTTTAAGGTTTCATAAACTCTAATATTGATGGACTTAAGTAAAATGACTAAGTTGTTGAAGTTCAGTAATAACATAACAGTCGGTCTGTCAGTCGGTCAGTCAGTCGGTCAGCCAGTCGGTCTGTCAGTCTTCCCAAACAGTTATCGTTTATCAGTTTGTTATCACCCGACATGATAGTCCTACATTAAACAAGTATAATACAAGTTAGGTTAGGTTAGGTTGGTTTAGGATGAGTCAGGTTACATTAGGTTAGGTTAGGTTAGTTTAGGATGAGTCAGGTTACATTAGGTTAGGTTAGGTTTGGTTAGTTGAGGTCAGGTCAGGACAGATAAGGTTAGGTTAGATTAAGTGAATGTGGCGTCACTTAACTTAATATGCAACAACGATAGATATTTTATTTGATAAAAAAGCGTCCTCCTCCCTCTACACCTCCTCCTCAAACCCACCTCTGCCCCCTCTCCCACCCACCTCTGCCCCCTCTCCCACCTACCTCTGCCCCCTCTCCCACCTACCTCTGCCCCCTCCTCCCCTAACTCTAGCCCCTACTCCCCTACCTCTGCCCCCTCCTCCTCAAACCTACTTCTAACCCATCCTCCCATACCTCTGCCCACCTCCTCCCATCTACCTCTGCCCCCTCCTCCTCAAACCTACCTCTAACCCCTACTCCCCTACCTCTGCCCCCTCCTCCCCTACCTCTGACCCCTACTCCCCTACCTCTGACCCCTACTCCCCTACCTCTGCCCCGTCCTCCTCCTCCTCCTCCCTCTCCAACTCTTCTCCTTATCCTCCTCCTCCTCCTCCTCCTCCTCCTCCTCCTCTTACTACAATTCTCCTCCTCCTCCTCCTCTCTCTACAATTCTCCTCCTTCCTCTACAACTCTTCTCCTCTTCCTGCCTCTACAACTCCTCCTCCTCCTCTTCCTCCTCCTCCTCCTCCTCCTGCCTCTACAACTCCTCCTCCCCCTCCCCTTCCTGGCTCTACAACTCTTCATCCTCCTGCCTCTACAACTCCTCCTCCTCCTCCTCCTCCTCCTCCTCCTGCCTCTACAACTCTCATCCTCCTCCTCTTCCTCCTGTCCCTACAACTCTCATCCGCTTCCCCCCCTCCTCCTCCTCCTCCTCCTCTTCCCTCTACAACTCTCCTCCTCCTCCCCTCCTCCTCCTCCTCCCCTCCTCCTCCTCCTCCTCCTCCTCTTCCCTCTAAATTTCTCCTCCTCCTCCCCTCCTCCTCCTCCTCCTCCTCCGCCTCCTCCTCCTCCTGCCTCTACAACTCCTCCTCCTGCCTCTACAACTCCTCCTCCTCCTGCCTCTACAACTCCTCCTCCTCCTGCCTCTACAACTCCTCCTCCTCCCTCTACAACTCCTCCTCCTCCTGCCTCTACAACTCCTCCTCCTCCTCCTGCCTCTACAACACCTCCTCCTCCTCCTGCCTCTACAACTCCTCCTCCTCCTCCTCCTCCTCCTCCTCCTGCCTCTACAACTCTCATCCTCCTCCTCTTCCTCCTGTCCCTACAACTCTCATCCGCTTCCCCCCCTCCTCCTCCTCCTCCTCCTCTTCCCTTTACAATTCTCCTCCTCCTCCTCCTCCTCCTCCTCCTCCTCCTCCTGCCTCTACAACTCCTCCCATCCTCCTCCTCCTCCTCCTCCTGCCTCTACAACTACTCCCCTCCTCCTCCTCCTCCTGCCTCTACAACTCCTCCCCTCCTCCTCCTCCTGCCTCTACAACTCCTTCCCTCCTCCTCCTCTTCCCTCTACATTTTTCCTCCTCCTCCTCCTCCTCCTCCTTCCCTCTACAACTCTCCTCCTCCTCCTCCCTTTACAATTCTCCTCCTCCTCCTCTTCCTTCTCCTCCTGCCTCTACAACTCCTCCCATCCTCCTCCTCCTCCTCCTTCTGCCTCTACAACTCCTCCCCTCCTCCTCCTCCTCCTGCCTCTACAACTCCTCCCATCCTCCTCCTCCTCCTCCTGCCTCTACAACTCCTCCCCTCCTCCTCCTCCTCCTGCCTCTACAACTCCTCCCATCCTCCTCCTCCTCCTCTTCCTCCCTCTACTATTCTCCTCCTCCTCCTGCCTCTACAACTCTCCTCCTCCTGCCCTTACTACTCTCCTCCTCCTCCTCTCTCTACAATTCTCCTCCTCCTCCTCCTCCTCCTCCTCCTTCCTCTACAACTCTTCCCCTCATCCTCCTCCTCCCCCTGCCTCTACACATCTCCTCCTCCTCCTCCTCCCCCTACCTCTACAACTCTCCTCCTCCTCCCTCTACAGAGACCTTCATTCTGCTGGCACGGAATCCTACCGCTTTCTGGAGCGATATCCTACAGTCTCCTTGGGCATATCCTAGCATATTCTGGGATGGAATCCTACCTTATTCAGTGGCGGAGTTCTCCCGTCTCCTGGGGCAGAATCCTACCCTATTCTGGGGCGGAATCCTATCCTATTCTGGGGCGGAATCCTACCCTATTCTGGGGCAGAACCCTACCCTCTTCTGGGGAGGGATCATACCTTATTTTGGGGCAGAATTTTACCGTCTTCTGGGGCAGATTCCTTCCCATCTTCTAGGGAGGAATCATATCATATTCTGGCGCAAAATCCTACCGTATTTTGGGGCAGAATTCTACCGTACACGTATTCTTGAGCGGAATCTTACTGTAATGTGGGCGGCAATCCTACCGTTTTCTGGGGCACATTCCTACTGTTTTCTAGAGCGACATTCTACCGTCTCCTCGGGCAGAATCCCACCGTATTTTAGGCGGAATCCTATCCTATTCTGGGTCGGAATCCTGCACTATACTGGGGCAGAATCTTACCGTCTTAGGCGCAGAATCCTATCGTTTTCTGGAGCGATATCCTACCGTTTCCTTGGGCAGAATCCCACCGTATTTTGGACGGAATCCTATCCTATTCTCGGTCGGAATCCTACCCTATTCTGGGGCAGAACCCTACCATCATCTGGTTTGGGTTCCTACCGTATTCTGGGGCAGAATCCTACCGTCTTCTAGGGCGGTTTCCTTCCATCTTCTAGGGCGGAATCCTACCCAATTCTGGGGAGGAATCCTACCCAATTCTTGGGAGGAATCCTACCCTATTCTGGGGAGGAATCCTGCCATATTCTGGGACAGAATCCTACCATATTCTGAGGAGAAATCCTATCGTTTCCTGGAGCGGAATCCTTCCCTATTCTGGAGCGGAATCCTTCCCTATTCTTGGACAGAACCCTACCATCTTCTGGGGCGAGATCCTACCGTATTCTGTGGCAGAATCCTACCATCTTCTGGGGCGGGATCCTACGTATTCTGGAGCGGAATCCTACTGTATTGCGTGCGGAATCAGACCGTTTTCTGGGACAGAATCTTACCGTTTTTGGGGCCGAATCCTGTAGTCTGCTGGCGCAGATTCCTACAGTATTTTGGGTGGAATTCTATTCTATTCTGGCGCGGAATCCTACCCTATTCTGGAATGGAATCATATCCTATTTTGGGGCGGGTTCCTAACGTATTCTAGGACAGAATCCTACCGCCTTCTCGGACGGATTGCTACCATCTTCGAGGGCGGAATCCTACCGTATTCTGGGGCAGAATTCTGACGTATTCTGCAGCGGAATCCTATTGTTTTGTGGGCGGAATTCGACCGTTTTCTGGGGCACAATAATACCGTCTTTGGAGACAGATTCCTACCGTTTTCTGGAGCGAAATCCTACAATCTCCTTAGGCAGAATCCTAGCGTATTCTGGGACGGAATCCTACCCTATTCTGGGACGGAATCCTGCCTTATTCTGAGGCGGAATTCTAACGTTTCCTGGGGCAATATCCTACCGTATTTTGGGGGGAATCTTACCCTATTCTGGGGAGGAATCCTACCCTATTCTGGGGCGGATACCTAGCATTTTCGAGGGCGGAAGCCTACCGTATTCTCACACAGAATTCTACCATTTTCTGGTGCACAATCCTACCGTATCGTCGGGCCGAATCCTACCGTCTTCTGGGGTGCAATCATACCCTATTCTGGGGCGGAATCCTACCCTATTCTGGGGTGGAATCCTACCGTATACTGGGGCAGAACCCTACCATCTTCTGGGGCGGGATCCTACCGTATTCTGGGGCGGAATCCTACCGTATACTGGGGCAGAACCCTACCATCTTCTGGACAGAATCCTACCGTCTGCTGGCGCAGAATTCTACCGTTTTCTGGAGCGATATCTTACCGTCTCCTTGGGCAGAATCCTCGCGTATTCCAGGGCGGAATCCTACCCTATTCTGGGACGGAATTCTACCTTATTCTGAGGCGGAATCCTACCGTCTGCTGGCGCAGAATCCTATCGGGTTCTGGAGCGATATCCTACTGTTACCTTGGGCAGAATCCCACCGTATTTTGGGCAGAATCCTATCCTATTCTCGGTCGGAATCCTACCCTATTCTGGGGCAGAACCCTACCATCATCTGGTTTGGGTTCCTACCGTATTCTGGGGCAGAATCCTACGGCCTTCTAGGGCGGATTACTTCCATCTTTTAGGTCGGAATCTTACCCTATTTTGGGTCGGAATCCTACCCGATTCTGCGTCGGAATCGTACTCTATTCTGGGGAGGAATCCTACCCAATTCTTAGGAGGAATCCTACCCTATTCTGGGGAGGAATCCTACCCAATTCTTGGGAGGAATCCTACCCTATTCTGGGGAGGAATCCTACCCAATTCTTGGGAGCAATCCTACCCTATTCTGGGGAGGAATCCTACCATATTCTGACGAGGAATCCTACCATATTCTGACAAGGAATCCTATCGTTTCCTGGAGCGGAATCCTACCCTATTCTGGAGCAAAATCCTACCCTATTCTGGGATAGAACCCTACCATCTTCTGGGGAGGGGTCCTACCGTATTCTGTGGCAGAATACTCCCGTATTCTGGAGCAGAATCCTACTGTATTGTGTGCGGAATCAGACTGTTTTCTGGGGCAGAATCTTACCGTCTTTGGGGACAGATTCCTTCCGTTTTCTGGAGCGAAATCCTACAATCTCCTTACGCAGAATCCTAGCGTATTCTGGGACGCAATCCTACCCTATTCTGGGACGAAATCCTACCATATTCTGAGGCGGAATTCTAGCGTTTCCTGGGGCAAAATCCTACCGTATTTTGGGCGGAATCTTACCCAATTCTGGGGCGGATACCTACCATCTTCGAGGGCAGAATCCTATGGTATTCTCACACAGAATTCTACCATTTTCTGGTACACAATCCTACCGTATTCTCTGGCAGAATCCTACCGTCTTCTGGGGTGCAATCATACCATATTCTGGGGAAGAATCCTACCGTTTTCTCGGGCGGATTCCAACAATCTTCTAGGGCGGAATACTACCGTATTCTGGCACAGAATCCTACGTTTATTTGGCGCAAAATCCAACCGTATTCAGGGGCAGAATTCTACCGTATTCCGCAGCGGTATCCTACCGTATTATGGAGCCCAATCTAACCGTCTTTGGGGACAGAATCCTACCGTCTGCTGGCGCAGAATACTACCGTTTTCTGGAGTGATTTCCTACCGTGTCCTTGCGCAGAATCCTAGCCTATTCTGGGGCGGAATCATGTCTTATTCTGGGACGGAATCCTACCTTATTCTGAGGCGGATTCCTACCGTTTCCTGGGGCAGAATCCTACCGTATTTTGGGCGGAGTCCTAACCCTATTCTCGAGCGGAATCCTACCCTATTCTAGGGCAGAATCCTCCCATATTCTGGGGCGGGATCCTACCGTATTTTGGGGAACAATCCTACAGTCTATAGGGGCCGATTTCTACCATCTTCTATTGCGGAATCCTACCGTATTCTGGGGGAGAATGTTACCGTTTCTGGGGACAGAATCCTATCGTCTTCTGGCGCAGAATCCTTACGTTTTCTTGAGCAATATCCTACCGTCTCCTTGGGCAGAATCCTAGCGTACTCTGGGGTGGAATCCTATCGTATTCTGGGACGGAATCCTACCTTCTGGAGCGATTTCCTACCGTCTCCTTGCGCAGAATCCTAGTCTATTCTTGGGTGGAATCATATCTTATTCTGGGACGGAATCTTACCTTATTCTGAGGCGGAATCCTTCCGTTTCCTTGGGCAGAATCCTTCCGTTTCCTTGGGCAGAATCCTACCGTATTTTGGGCGGATTCCTCCCCTATTCTGGGCTGAATCCTACCCTATTCTCGGGCGGAATCCTATCCTATTCCGGGGCAGCATCCTATCATCTTGTAGGGCGGGATCCTACCGTATTTTGGGGAACAATCCTACCGTCTTCTGGGGCGGATTTCTACCATCTTCTATCGCAGAATCCTACCGTATTTTGTGGCAGAATTCTACCGTATTCTGGAGCGGAATCCGACCGTATTCTGGCCTTAATCAGACTTTTTCTGGGACTGAATGTTACCGTCTTTGGGGACAGAATCCTATCGTCTTCTGGCGCATAATCATTACGTTTTCTTGAGCAATATCCTACCCTCTCCTTGGGCAGAATCCTACCTTATTCTGAGTCGGAATCTTACCGTCTCCTGGGGCTGAATCCTACCATATTAGGTGCGGAATCTTAATCTTATTCTGGGACGAAATCTTACCGTCTCCTGGGGCAGAATCCTCCAGTATTTTGGGCGGAATCCTATCCTATTCTCGAACGGAATCCTATCATATTCTCGAACGGAATCCTATCATATTCTAGGGTGGGATCCTACCGTGTTCTAGAGCAGAATCCTACCGTGTTCTTGGGCAGAATCCCACCGTCTTCTGGGGTGGATTCCTACCATCTTCGAGGGTGTAAACCTACCGTATTTTGGCACAAAATCCTACCGTATTCAGGTGCAGAATTCTACCGTATTCCACAGCGGAATCCTACAGTATTGTGGGGCACAATCTTAACGTCCTTGGGGACAGAATCCAACCGTTTTCTGGAGCGATTTCCTACCGTCTCCTTGGGCAGAATCTTAGCCTATTCTGGGGCGGAATCCTATCTTATTCTGGGACGAAAAACTACCTTATTCTGAGGCAGAATCCTACCGTTTCCTTGGGCAAAATCCTTTCGTATTTTGGGCGGATTCCTACCCTATTCTAGGGCAGAATCCTACCATCTTCTGGGGCGGGATCCAACCGCATTTTGTGGAACAATCCTACAATCTTTTGGGGCGGATTTGTACCATCTTCTATTGCGGAATCCTACCTTATTCTGGCGCAGAATCCTTTCGTCTTTTGGGGCAGAATTCTTCCGCATTCCAGAGCGGAATCCTACCGTATTCTGGGACGAAATCCTACCTTATTCTGAGTCGGAATCCTACCGTCTGCTGGGGCTGAATCCTACCATATTAGGAGCGGAATCATACCCTATTCTGGGGCGGAATCCTACCCTATTTCCGGGCCGAATCCTTCCCTATTCTGGGGCAGAACCCTACCATCTTCTGGAATGGGATCCTACCGTATTATGGGGCAGAATCCTCCCGTCTTCTGGGGCGGATTCCTTCTATCTTCTAAGGCGGTATCCTGCCGTATTCTGGTGCAGAATCCTACAGTATTTTGTGGCGAAATTCTACCATATTCTGGAGCGGAATCCTACTGTATTGTGGGCGGAATCCGACCGTTTTCTGGGGGCAGAATCTTACCGTCTTAGGGGACAGAATCGTACCGTCTGCTGGCGCAGAATTCTACTATTTTCTGGAGCGATATTCTACCGTCTCTTTGAGCAGAACCCTAACGTTTTCTGGCGCGGAATCTTACCCTATTCTGGGACGGAATCCTGCCGTATTCTGAGGCGGAATCTTACCGTCTCCTAGGGCCGAATCCTACAGTATTTTGTCCAGAATCCTCTCTTATTCTGGGGCGGAATCCTACCCTATTCTGGGGCGGAATCCTACCCTATTCTGGGGCGGGATCCTATCCTATTCTGGGGCGGTATCCTACTCCATTCTATGAATTTTGTTCAAATTTCATACAAACGTACTACTATTTGTGCTGATTAAGGATATGGGTTCACAATTTGGAAATTAGAGTATTTAGTGCTATAGGGCTGTAGGGCATGTGTGTGTGAGTGTCCCCAGGAGGTCAGGGCTGTAGGACATGTGTGTGTGAGCGTCCCCAGGAGGTCAGGGCTGTTGGTCATGTGTGTGTGTGTGTCCCCAGGAGGTCAGGGCTGTTGGTTATGTGTGTGTGTGTCTCCAGGAGGTCAGGGCTGTTGGTCATGTGTGTGTGTGTGTCCCCAGGAGGTCAGGGCTGTTGGTCATGTGTCTGAGTGTCCCCAGGTGGTCAGGGCTGTTGGTCATGTGTGTGTGAGTGTCCCCAGGTGGTCAGGGATGTTGGTCATGTGTGTGAGTGTCCCCAGGTGGTCAGGGCTGTTGGTCATGTGTGTGTGAGTGTCCCCAGGAGGTCAGGGCTGTTGGTCATGTGTGTCTGAGTGTCCCCAGGTGGTCAGGGCTGTTGGTCATGTGTCTGAGTGTCCCCAGGTGGTCAGGGCTGTTGGTCATGTGTGTGAGTGTCCCCAGGAGGTCAGGGCTGTTGGTCATGTGTGTGTGAGTGTCCCCAGGTGGTCAGGGCTGTTGGTCATGTGTGTGTGAGTGTCCCCAGGAGGTCAGGGCTGTTGGTCATGTGTGTGAGTGTCCCCAGGAGGTCAGGGCTGTTGGTCATGTGTGTGAGTGTCCCCAGGAGGTCAGGGCTGTTGGTCATGTGTGTGTGAGTGTCCCCATGAGGTCAGGGCTGTTGGTCATGTGTGTGAGTGTCCCCAGGTGGTCAGGGCTGTTGGTCATGTGTGTGTGAGTGTCCCCAGGTGGTCAGGGCTGTTGGTCATGTGTGTGAGTGTCCCCAGGAGGTCAGGGCTGTTGGTCATGTGTGTGTGAGTGTCCCCAGGAGGTCAGGGCTGTTGGTCATGTGTGTGTGAGTGTCCCCAGGTGGTCAGGGCTGTTGGTCATGTGTCTGAGTGTCCCCAGGAGGTCAGGGCTGTTGGTCATGTGTGTGTGAGTGTCCCCAGGAGGTCAGGGCTGTTGGTCATGTGTGTGAGTGTCCCCAGGTGGTCAGGGCTGTTGGTCATGTGTGTATGAGTGTCCCCAGGAGGTCAGGGCTGTTGGTCATGTGTGTGTGTGTCCCCAGGAGGTCAGGGCTGTTGGTCATGTGTGTGTGTCCCCAGGAGGTCAGGGCTGTTGGTCATGTGTGTGAGTGTCCCCAGGTGGTCAGGGCTGTTGGTCATGTGTGTGTGAGTGTCCCCAGGAGGTCAGGGCTGTTGGTCATGTGTGTGAGTGTCCCCAGGTGGTCAGGGCTGTTGGTCATGTGTCTGAGTGTCCCCAGGAGGTCAGGGCTGTTGGTCATGTGTGTGTCCCCAGGAGGTCAGGGCTGTTGGTCATGTGTGTGTGAGTGTCCCCAGGTGGTCAGGGCTGTTGGTCATGTGTGTGTGAGTGTCCCCAGGAGGTCAGGGCTGTTGGTCATGTGTGTGTGTCCCCAGGAGGTCAGGGCTGTTGGTCATGTGTGTGAGTGTTCCCAGGTGGTCAGGGATGTTGGTCATGTGTGTGTGAGTGTCCCCAGGAGGTCAGGGCTGTTGGTCATGTGTGTGAGTGTCCCCAGGTGGTCAGGACTGTTGGTCATGTGTGTGTGAGTGTCCCCAGGAGGTCAGGGCTGTTGGTCATGTGTGTGTGTGTGTCCCCAGGTGGTCAGGGCTGTTGGTCATGTGTGTGTGTCCCCCGGGAGGTCCGGGCTGTGTGTGTGTGTCCCCAGGGGGTCATGGCTGTAGGCCATGTGTGTGTGTGTCCCCCGGGAGGTCCGGGTTGTAGGGCATGTGTGTGTGTCCACCCAGGAGGTCAGGGCTGTAGGGCATATGTGTGTTCCCCAGGAGGGGGACCCTATGATGTGTAGGAACATAACTCTCCAGCAGTAGTTATAGAAGAATGTTAAAGCAGAAGAGGTTGTAGCAGGTAGAAAATAAGAGGAAATTTTTGTTAAAGAAACAGTTTGAATCAAAGAAAACTGTGCGAGGAAATGGCTCAAAAATCAAGGAAGAGCAGAGAGGCCTTTCAAGGACAAAAACAGAAGCGTTTACTCTCCCTGGAAAAGTTAGCTGATGCAGTTAAAACTAAGAATAAAACAAAACGAAATGGTGAATATTACATGGGAGAGAACACTAAATATTTTGTTTATATATCATATAAAATCATGTTCCATGTTATATTATATCATGAAACATGATTTTTTTCTTATTTTTGTATTACATATGCTATTGAAACCCGAGTAGCTGGCGCATTAGAGATAGATCCTCTTAGTAAGTATTTAATTTTTAATTCTCACACAATACAGTGCAAAAAAAGCTTACCTTTTTTATCTTCTCTCAATAATGATGCACAAGTAAAAATATTAAACAAGTTTAATAATTAAAATTTTTAAATGAATTATTAATACTATATTCATGAAATATATTGTTGCCATAAACATACATGTTTGATTTTGGGTACTGTGTATATTAACTATTAGGCGTTAACGGTATGTGTGACAATGTGAGAAATTAAGTTAAATATTTTACAAACTTCCCGGGTAGGTGTTTCCCTGACTCCCCCCCCCCCCCCTCCCCAGCTCAAAAAAAAGTTGTCTTTATCAAGACCCAATCACATCCCTGAGATTATCAACTTTCCCTGCCTGTGATTGAGAGTTGATTGAGAGGAAAGGCTAGTTATACATATACAGTATGTGCTAAGCCTACTAAAGTTAATGGATAGGGAAGACTGCTGGAGGTATGATTGATGAGTGTTGAAGTGATGGATGGAAGTCTAGTGATATGAATTAAAACTACTAAAGTAATGTATAAGTGGGAGAAACTTGACTAGAACATAGAACTTCCCTGTAATGAAACAGAAGAGTGAGGGAGGACCTTAGGTTAGACTGAAGTCTTATACGAGTGAGGGAAGGATTTATGCTACTTAATCTGCACTGGATTTATTTCTTTCCTTTCTTCCATATCCTAGGGTCAAGTTTCACATCGTCTGAACCCAACCAAGAAGAGAGTCATCTTTTGACATCAGCCGACCCCTCCATAAGGAACTTATCTAACAATTGGAATCAACCTAGTGAAATCCAGTGTAAACAAATGGAAATGAAATTGGAGAAAAAGATGGAAGACTTTTCTGTACATGTATTTGAATGGTTTATTATGAGAATACCTGTACTGTATTGGTGTAACGTCTATATTGTCTCTTTTCTCCAGTCATCTATACAATAGTCACTTACCAATGTAATTTGAAGAATCATCAACTACATTTGCCCCCTTTCCCCTACCCATTTGGAACGGGGGTCAGAAGTCTGTTCTAGGAAGTACCTTACTCTAGGAACATTATGTCTCTGTTCTACATGATTCGGACATTTCTGTATCTGGGATAAGGAGCTTCCTGGAGGAGGTAACTGACCCTAGGAGCAGCATTTGTAAGTCTGTGTCTCGGAAGTCAGTGTTAGGCTACTTAGGATCCCTTTTTTTTTAAGGGTTGGGAATTCCTCATCCATGAACTGCCAAACCTAGGACAAGGAGAGCCGGTCCACAACATGGTTAGCCTTTGTTTTGTCCTTTTGAGCTGGGTTCAGGAGGCTTCTTCCAAGAGGTAAATGGCTTTTGGACCAGCATGCTTGTTTGTTCAGTGGTTGCAGGAGTCAGGATCCTCTTGGGGGAGAACCCTGGCCCTCGGACCTGGCATCTGCCAGGTTCAGGTACTCCCCATTATTTTCTTATCTGTGCCCTCCTCCTTTATCAACTGGAATGGACTTTGTGAAGTCCAGCGAAAACAAATGGAAAGGAAATTGGAGAAAAAGATGGACGATTTTTCTGTACATGTATTTTAATGGTTTATGAACATAATGGTATTGTTTTGTTTTTCCAAAATCATCTATACTCACTTATCAGTGTAATTTGCTTTAAAGCCTTCAGCAAAGAAAACTCTTTAAACATAAGTAAAATTATATATATATATATATATATATATATATATATATATATATATATATATATATATATATATATATATATATATATGTGTGTGTGTGTGCAAGTAAATCACTGTAGGTGCGCGTGATCTAGGTATATGCTGAAAACCACAAGGAAAGAAGAAAACACGAGGTTCCCAAGCGCTTTCGTGTAATTCACATCTTCAGTGGTGAGTACAGACTAAGGAGAAATACAAAACAAGGTGTATATATATATATAGAGGAAGGTGAGATCAGGTCCACAATGGTCAGGTATTAGGTAATGACCCTACTAATCTTTAAATAGCACCACAACGTTCGGTAGTAAGGTCAGAGGGTAAGGTGACCCAACCTTTTCACCTGGTTACAAATCATCTTAATTACAAAATTGTCCAGTTTGTACATGCCTTTATTCAAATTCATGTTGAATGCTTTGGTATGTTTAATGAGACTATATTCTATGATGTTCCTACTATCAATTGAATTACAAAGTAATATTGAGGAGGCATTATCCCAGTCAATGCAATGCTTGTTATCTCTCAAATGAACAAACAGATCATTGGATTCCTGGCCTGTCTTAACACTATATTTATGTTGTTTAAGTCTAGTTACAAGATCTTTACCTGACTGGCCTAAGTAAAACATATTACATTCCTTGCCACCACTTAACAACTTAGCCCCCTCGATCAAATTCACTGTGGAATTAGAGCAAGACTGTAAATTGCCATTCCAAGACTGTCTGATACTCAGAATAGGTAACACTTTTAAGTTCATTATTTATAGAAACCTACTAATGTGTGTTCATACATTCATTATTATTCTGCCCACCATAATCGAGTCAAACAGTCAGTATTTTCAACAATGTTTTTACGTGCTTTGAGAATTTGCAGCCCGGAATTCATTGATGAGGAATATAAATATATCTATAATATTGGCTCAAACCTTAAATACCCGAGATCCTTCATAGACAAATGCCTGAACATTACAAAGAAATCTTTTTATAGAACTGATCCCAAGCCCACCCATGACCATAAGAATATCTTAATATTACCATTTCACAAAAATTTCTCTCAAATTCCTTTACAACTAACAACCTGGAACGTCAATGTGGCATTTAAAAACTCATGCACTGTTAAACAAATGTTAATCAAGAACTCGCCCAACAACACAATTGGTTGCATTTATAAAGTTCCTTGCAAGGAATGTAATATATATATATATATATATATATATATATATATATATATATATATATATATATATATATATATATATATATATATATGCTGATAACCACCAGGAAAGAAGAAAACACGCGCACCTACAGTGATTTACTTGCATATATATATATATATATATATATATATATATATATATATATATATATATATATATATATATATATATATATAAACCAGGCACATTCCTACACTTAAGAATATTTTGACTGCCTTATCGCAATGAATTTGTGCCGTTACATCAGTCCCTTAAATTTTTAAATATTCATGTTGTTTTTTAAGTATGACTCAACCATTACCAATATATTAATCAAGAATAGCCCAACATTGAATGTAAATGGAATTGTTTATTGTATTCGATGTAGCAACTGCTATGGGAATTATGTAGGATAGACTGGGACAGCATTGCAACTCGAAATCAAACAGCACAAGTACAATATCATAACAGCATCTGAAAGCAGTGCACTCTTCGTTCCTGTTAGGAATAATAATCCCATTGATTGGGAATACCGCTTAGAAGTGTACAAATCATCATGTGTCGACTTCTGGTAGAGGCTAGTTTGATTAGGGAATTAAATTCTATAAACCTTAGTGATGGTCGGTACAAAACTGATATGTTACACAAAATGTATTGTCAGTGGCCCAAGGTTAAAAATGCTTTGAAAACCCTGGAGTTAGATGTGGGATAGATGGTTTGACCTGACTTAGCTTGACTAGTCAAGTCGCCCATTCTCTTAGGCTCCTCTGCCTGTGTGTTTGTGTTGATGTGCGGATTAATGGATGTCATGATTATGACCCGACCTCATGTTTAATAAGGTCACCCTGTGTATTTAAGCCTCTCTCCGTCCATGTAATTCAGTTGCCTCTGACGTTGTCCTGAATAAAGACGAAAGCTAAAGTGCTTCATTGTTTCCCTTTTCCCTGTGTGATTATATCAAGATTTATCTTATCCACGTTTTCATTGTGGATCTACATGATTCGGGAAAGTAGATTATCGACTTTTCGGGGAAATATTACCAAATTTTGCGAAGTAGATTATCATAGAAAACGGGAAATTTGCATCACAGAAAATGAGAAATATCTACTTTCCGGGAAAGTTGGTTATCTACTTATCATAGAAAACGGGAAATTTATTTCATAGAAAATGGGAAATATCTACTTTCCGGGAAAGTTGGTTATCTACTTTCCCGAAAGTAGATTATCTACTTTTCGGGAAAGTAGATTATGGACTTTTCGGGGAAGTAGATTTTTTACTTTTGGGGAAATATTACCAAATTTTGCGAAGTAGATTATCATAGAAAACGGGAAATTTGCATCACAGAAAATGAGAAATATCTACTTTCCGGGAAAGTTGGTTATCTACTTATCATAGAAAACGGGAAATTTATTTCATAGAAAATGGGAAATATCTACTTTCCGGGAAAGTTGGTTATCTATTTTCCCGAAAAGTAGATTATCTACTTTTCGGGAAAGTAGATTATCGAGTTTTTGGGGTAGTAGATTATCGACTTTTTGGGAAATATTACGTTAATTTCAAGAAGTAGATTATCATAGAAAACGGGAAATTTATATCATAGAAAATGGGAAATATCTACTTTCCGGGAAAGTTGGTTATCTACTTTTACGAAAAGTAGATTATCTACTTTTAGTTAAAGTAGATTATCGACTTTTCGCGGTAGTAGATTATCGACTTTTGGGGAAATATTACCAAATTTTGCGAAGTAGATTATCATAGAAAACGGGAAATTTGCATCACAGAAAATGAGAAATATCTACTTTCCGGGAAAGTTGGTTATCTACTTATCATAGAAAACGGGAAATTTATTTCATAGAAAATGGGAAATATCTACTTTCCGGGAAAGTTGGTTATCCACTTTCCCAAAAAGTAGATTATCTACTTTTCGGGAAAGTAGATTATGGACTTTTCGGGGAAGTAGATTATCGAGTTTTGGGGAAATATTACCAAATTTTGCGAAGTAGATTATCATAGAAAACGGGAAATTTTTATCACAGAAAATGAGAAATATCTACTTTCCGGGAAAGTTGGTTATCTACTTATCATAGAAAACGGGAAATTTATTTCATAGAAAATGGGAAATATCTACTTTCCGGGAAAGTTGGTTATCTACTTTCCCGAAAAGTAGATTATCTACTTTTCGGGAAAGTAGATTATGGACTTTTCGGGGAAGTAGATTATCGACTTTTGGGGAAATATTACCAAATTTTGCGAAGTAGATTATCATAGAAAACGGGAAATTTGCATCACAGAAAATGAGAAATATCTACTTTCCGGGAAAGTTGGTTATCTACTTATCATAGAAAACGGGAAATTTATTTCATAAAAAATGGGAAATATCTACTTTCCGGGAAAGTTGGTTATCTACTTTTACGAAAAGTAGATTATCTACTTTTAGTTAAAGTAGATTATCGACTTTTCGAGGTAGTAGATTATCGACTTTTTTGGAAATATTACCAAATTTTGCGAAGTAGATTATCATAGAAAACGGGAAATTTGCATCACAGAAAATGAGAAATATCTACTTTCCGGGAAAGTTGGTTATCTACTTATCATAGAAAACGGGAAATTTATTTCATAGAAAATGGGAAATATCTACTTTCCGGGAAAGTTGGTTATCTACTTTCCCGAAAAGTAGATAATCTACTTTTCGGGAAAGTAGATAACCAACTTTCCCGGAAAGTAGATATTTCTCATTTTCTGTGATGCAAATTTCCCGTTTTCTATGATAATCTACTTCGCAAAATTTGGTTATATTTCCCCAAAAGTCGATAATCTACTTCCCCGAAAAGTCCATAATCTACTTTCCCGAAAAGTAGATAATCTACTTTTCGGGAAAGTAGATAACCAACTTTCCCGAAAAGTAGATATTTCCCATTTTCTATGAAATAAATTTCCCGTTTTCTATGATAAGTAGATAACCAACTTTCCCGGAAAGTAGATATTTCTCATTTTCTGTGATGCAAATTTCCCGTTTTCTATGATAATCTACTTCGCAAAATTTGGTAATATTTCCCCAAAAGTCGATAATCTACTACCGCGAAAAGTCGATAATCTACTTTAACTAAAAGTAGATAATCTACTTTTCGTAAAAGTAGATAACCAACTTTCCCGGAAAGTAGATATTTCCCATTTTCTATGATACAAATTTCCCGTTTTCTATGATAATCTACTTCTTGAAATTAACGTAATATTTCCCAAAAAGTCGCTAATCTACTATCCCAAAAACTCGATAATCTACTTTCCCGAAAAGTAGATAATCTACTTTTCGGGAAAGTAGATAACCAACTTTCCCGGAAAGTAGATATTTCCCATTTTCTATGAAATAAATTTCCCGTTTTCTATGATAAGTAGATAACCAACTTTCCCGGAAAGTAGATATTTCTCATTTTCTGTGATGCAAATTTCCCGTTTTCTATGATAATCTACTTCGCAAAATTTGGTAATATTTCCCCAAAAGTCGATAATCTACTTCCCCGAAAAGTCCATAATCTACTTTCCCGAAGAGTAGATAATCTACTTTTCGGGAAAGTAGATAACCAACTTTCCCGGAAAGTAGATATTTCCCATTTTCTATGAAATAAATTTCCCGTTTTCTATGATAAGTAGATAACCAACTTTCCCGGAAAGTAGATATTTCTCATTTTCTGTGATGCAAATTTCCCGTTTTCTATGATAATCTACTTCGCAAAATTTGGTAATATTTCCCCAAAAGTCGATAATTTACTTCCCCGAAAAGTCCATAATCTACTTTCCCGAAAAGTAGATAATCTACTTTTCGGGAAAGTAGATAACCAACTTTCCCGGAAAGTAGATATTTCCCATTTTCTATGAAATAAATTTCCCGTTTTCTATGATAAGTAGATAACCAACTTTCCCGGAAAGTAGATATTTCTCATTTTCTGTGATGCAAATTTCCCGTTTTCTATGATAATCTACTTCGCAAAATTTGGTAATATTTCCCCAAAAGTCGATAATCTACTACCGCGAAAAGTCGATAATCTACTTTAACTAAAAGTAGATAATCTACTTTTCGTAAAAGTAGATAACCAACTTTCCCGGAAAGTAGATATTTCCCATTTTCTATGATACAAATTTCCCGTTTTCTATGATAATCTACTTCTTGAAATTAACGTAATATTTCCCAAAAAGTCGATAATCTACTACCCCAAAAACTCGATAATCTACTTTCCCGAAAAGTAGATAACCAACTTTCCCGGAAAGGAGATATTTCCCATTTTCTATGAAATAAATTTCCCGTTTTCTATGATAAGTAGATAACCAACTTTCCCGGAAAGTAGATATTTCTCATTTTCTGTGATGCAAATTTCCCGTTTTCTATGATAATCTACTTCGCAAAATTTGGTAATATTTCCCCAAAAGTCGATAATCTACTTCCCCGAAAAGTCCATAATCTACTTTCCCGAAGAGTAGATAATCTACTTTTCGGGAAAGTAGATAACCAACTTTCCCGGAAAGTAGATATTTCCCATTTTCTATGAAATAAATTTCCCGTTTTCTATGATAAGTAGATAACCAACTTTCCCGGAAAGTAGATATTTCTCATTTTCTGTGATGCAAATTTCCCGTTTTCTATGATAATCTACTTCGCAAAATTTGGTAATATTTCCCCGAAAAGTCGATAATCTACTTTCCCGAATCATGTAGATCCACAATGAAAACGTGGATAAGATAAATCTTGATATAATCACACAGGGAAAAGGGAAACAATGAAGCACTTTAGCTTTCGTCTTTATTCAGGACAACTTCAGAGGCAACTGAATTACATGGACGGAGAGAGGCTTAAATACACAGGGTGACCTTATTAAACATGAGGTCGGGTCATAATCATGACATCCATTAATCCGCACATCAACACAAACACACAGGCAGAGGAGCCTAAGAGAATGGGCGACTTGACTAGTCAAGCTAAGTCAGGTCAAACCATCTATCCCACATCTAACTCCAGGGTTTTCAAAGCATTTTTAACCTTGGGCCACTGACAATACATTTTGTGTAACATATCAGTTTTGTACCGACCATCACTAAGGTTTATAGAATTTAATTCCCTAATCAAACTAGCCTCTACCAGAAGTCGACACATGATGATTTGTACACTTCTAAGCGGTATTCCCAATCAATGGGATTATTATTCCTAACAGGAACGAAGAGTGCACTGCTTTCAGATGCTGTTATGATATTGTACTTGTGCGTTTGATTTCGAGTTGCAATGCTGTCCCAGTCTATCCTACATAATTCCCATAGCAGTTGCTACATCGAATACAATAAACAATTCCATTTACATTCAATGTTGGGCTATTCTTGATTAATATATTGGTAATGGTTGAGTCATACTTAAAAAACAACATGAATATTTAATAATTTAAGGGACTGATGTAACGGCACAAATTCATTGCGATAAGGCAGTCAAAATATTCTTAAGTGTGGGAATGTGCCTGGTTTATATATATATATATATATATATATATATATATATATATATATATGCTGATAACCACCAGGAAAGAAGAAAACACGAAGTTCCCAAGCGCTTTCGTGTAATTCACATCTTCAGGGGTGAGTACAGACTAGATAGAGTAATGCAGAACAAGATGAATATATACAGAGGAGGGTGAGACCAGGTCCACAATGGTCAGGTATTAGTAATGACCCTACTAATCTTTAAATGGCACACAACGGTTGGTGGTTCGGTCAGATGGGACAGTAACCCGCCCTCTCACCTGATCACAAATCTTCTTAATTACAAAGTTGTCCAGCTTGTACATACCGTTACTCAAATTCATGTTGAATGCTTCGGTATGTTTAATAAGACTAGATTCTATGATGTTCCTACTATCAATTGAATTACATGGTAATATTGAGGAGGCATTATCCCAGTCAATGCAATGCTTGTTATCCCTCAAATGAACAAACAGAGCATTGGATTCCTGGCCTGTCCTAACACTGTATTTGTGTTGTTTAATTCTAGTTACAAGATCTTTACCTGTCTGGCCTAAGTAAAACATATTACATTCCTTGCAAGGAACTTTATAAATGCAACCAATTGTGTTGTTGGGGGAGTTCTTGATTAACATTTGTTTAACAGTGCATGAGTTTTTAAATGCCACATTGACGTTCCAAGATTTTAGCTGTGCCGGAATGTGTGAGAAATTTTTGTGAAATGGTAATATTAAGATATTCTTATGGTCATGGGTGGGCTTGGGATCAGTTCTATAAAAAGTTTTCTTAGTAATGTTTAAGCATTTGTCTATGAAAGATCTAGGGTATTTAAGGTTTGAGCCAATATTATATATATATTTGTATTCCTCATCGATGAATTCCGGACTGCAAATTCTCAAGGCACGTAAAAACATTGTTGTAAATACTGACTGTTTGACTTTATTATGGTGGGCAGAATAATAATGAATGTATGAACACACATTAGTTGGTTTTCTATAAATACTGAACTTAAAAGTGTTACCTATTCTGTGTATCAGACAGTCTAGGAATGGCAATTTACAGTCTTGCTCTAATTCCACAGTGAATTTGATCGAGGGGGCTAAGTTGTTAAGTTGTGGTAGGAAAACTTTTAGGTCCTCATTACATGGCCAGAGACATAATACATCATCAACATATCTAAACCAGACTGCTGAGGGTGGTAAAATATTACTTAATAGTTTCTTTTCAAAGAATTCCATATATAGGTTGCTTAATACAGGTGAGAGTGGATTACCCATTGCCATACCAAATTTTTGAGCATAATATTCCCCATTGAATTCGAATTTGCAATCCTTAATACATAGTTTGATGAGTTCGATGAAGTCGTCTTTCGAGACGGGCAGTGAAATGTTATCCAGGGAATCTATGAGGAACTCTAGTAAATCATCAACTGGGACCTTTGTAAAAAGTGACGTTACATCAAAGCTGACCAGTTTAAAATCATGATTAATGTGCAAGTTATTGAGTTTATCAACCAGATCCATATTATTCTTGATATTGGAGTTAGAAATGTTGCCAACTAGGGGGTTTAGTAAGGAAACTAACCATTTAGATAGTTTATAAGAGATTGACCCAACAGAGCTAATGATGGGTCTTGCTGGGTTATTGGGCTTGTGGGTCTTGATTAAACCGTACATGTAAGGCAGTGGAGGGGACGTTGAAGTAAGATGTTTAATGAGAGTAGCTTTGCCTCTCAATAGGGACTTAAGTTTTTTGTTGAACTGGGTGTTGACAGTGTTGAGAGGATTATTTATGAGTTTAGAATATGTTGTAGTGTCACATAAAAGGTCATTCATTTTTGAGATATAGTCATCTTTGTTTAAAATCACTACTGTGTTGGCTTTATCTGCTTTAGTGACATGTAGATCCTTATTTTTCGGCTTGGAGTGCTTTGGTGAATCTTTCTGGACAGTTTGAAACACAAGGCTTGGACATAGATGCATACACAACACCTTTACACATGTTCACTTCTTCACTTGTCAAATTACTGAATTTCTCCAAATTGCAAAATGCTCTGGCTATGTCAACACTGTCGACTCCCTTGTTGGAACCATCAAAACTTAAACCATAGCCGAGGGCACACAAGGTATCATTGTCTAGTTGTTTAGAGGAGAGATTCACTACACAGTTGTTATTGGCATCCTTAGTCCAATCACTATTTCTAATAAGGAGTGCCAATTTGTGGTCTATCTTGGCTTGAAGATCAGAACGCTCACGTCTCAGGTTATCAAAACAGTAGTCCAACATGAACTTTTTCCAATAACTCGGTACGGTCATGTTAAAAGCGCGCTTTTTTTGTCTTACAATACGGAAGGCTTCATCCACTTCAATTTTCTTTATTTCAAAATGTTTCTTAAGGATGATTTCTTGGAACTCATCAAAGGGGCGGTCAGACATCTTCAGGACACGTTGTGGGAGGATTGATCTAGGCATAACTTTTTCACTGAGGCATGTCTGGAGAAATTTTAAACGTATTTTCAATTTGTGGGCCTTGATCATCGAAGAGGAGTATTCAGTAACGAAAGGAGACAGTCCAGGACAGCTTGTAGAGAAGATGAAGAAGTGGCGCGTGGAATCCATTTATGCAAGTAAATCACTGTAGGTGCGCGTGATCTAGGTATATGCTGATAACCACCAGGAAAGAAGAAAACACGAAGTTCCCAAGCGCTTTCGTGTAATTCACATCTTCAGGGGTGAGTACAGACTAGATATATATATATATATATATATATATATATATATATATATATATATATATATATATATATATATATATATAAATATATATATATATATATAAAAATATATATATATATATATATATATATATATATATATCTATAAAAATATATATATATATATATATAAAAATATATATATATATATATATATATATATATATATATAAAAATATATATATATGTATATATAAAAATATATATATATATATAAATATATATATATATATATATAAATATATATATATATAAATATATATATATATATATCTTGATAAAATCACACGGGAAAATGGAAACAACGGAGTACCTTAGCTTTCGTCTTTATTCAAGACATCTTCAGTTACCTCTGAAGATGTCTTGAATAAAGACGAAAGCTCAGGTACTCCGTTGTTTCCATTTTCCCGTGTGATTTTATCAAGATTTATCTTATCCACGTTTTCATTGTGGATTTTCATAATATATATATCTATATATATATATATATATATATATATATATATATATATATATATATATATAAATATATATATATATAAATATATATATATATGCAAGTAAATATATATATATATATATATATATATATATATATATATATATATATATATATATATATATATATATATATATATATTACATTCCTTGCAAGGAACTTTATAAATGCAACCAATTGTGTTGTTGGGCGGGTTCTTGATTAACATTTGTTTAACAGTGCATGAGTTTTTAAATGCCACATTGACGTTCCAGGTTTTTAGTTGTAAAGGAATTTGAGAGAAATTTTTGTGAAATGGTAATATTAAGATATTCTTATGGTCATGGGTGGGCATGGGATCAGTTCTATAAAAAGATTTCTTTGTAATGTTCAGGCATTTGTCTATGAAGGATCTAGGGTATTTAAGGTTTGAGCCAATATTATAGATATATTTATATTCCTCATCAATGAATTCCGGGCTGCAAATTCTCAAAGCACGTAAAAACATTGTTGAAAATACTGACTGTTTGACTCGATTATGGTGGGCAGAATAATAATGAATGTATGAACACACATTAGTAGGTTTCTATAAATAATGAACTTAAAAGTGTTACCTATTCTGAGTATCAGACAGTCTTGGAATGGCAATTTACAGTCTTGCTCTAATTCCACAGTGAATTTGATCGAGGGGGCTAAGTTGTTAAGTTGTGGCAAGGAATGTAATATGTTTTACTTAGGCCAGTCAGGTAAAGATCTTGTAACTAGACTTAAACAACATAAATATAGTGTTAAGACAGGCCAGGAATCCAATGATCTGTTTGTTCATTTGAGAGATAACAAGCATTGCATTGACTGGGATAATGCCTCCTCAATATTACTTTGTAATTCAATTGATAGTAGGAACATCATAGAATGTATTCTCATTAAACATACCAAAGCATTCAACATGAATTTGAATAATGGCATGTACAAACTGGACAATTTTGTAATTAAGATGATTTGTAACCAGGTGAAAAGGTTGGGTCACCTTACCCTCTGACCTTACTACCGAACGTTGTGGTGCTATTTAAAGATTAGTAGGGTCATTACCTACTACCTGACCATTGTGGACCTGATCTCACCTTCCTCTATATATATACACCTTGTTTTGTACTTCTCCTTAGTCTGTACTCACCACTGAAGATGTGAATTACACGAAAGCGCTTGGGAACCTCGTGTTTTCTTCTTTCCTTGTGGTTTTCAGCATATACCTAGATCACGCGCACCTACAGTGATTTACTTGCACACACACACACATATATATATATATATATATATATATATATAAATTTACTTATGTTTAAAGAGTTTTCTTTGCTGAAGGCTTTAAAGCAAATTACACTGATAAGTGAGTATAGATGATTTTGGAAAAACAAAACAATACCATTATGTTCATAAACCATTAAAATACATGTACAGAAAAATCGTCCATCTTTTTCTCCAATTTCCTTTCCATTTGTTTTCGCTGGACTTCACAAAGTCCATTCCAGTTGATAAAGGAGGAGGGCACAGATAAGAAAATAATGGGGAGTACCTGAACCTGGCAGATGCCAGGTCCGAGGGCCAGGGTTCTCCCCCAAGAGGATCCTGACTCCTGCAACCACTGGACAAACAAGCATGCTGGTCCAAAAGCCATTTACCTCTTGGAAGAAGCCTCCTGAACCCAGCTCAAAAGGACAAAACAAAGGCTAACCATGTTCTGGACCGGCTCTCCTTGTCCTAGGTTTGGCAGTTCATGGATGAGGAATTCCCAACCCTTAAAAAAAAGGGATCCTAAGTAGCCTAACACTGACTTCCGAGACACAGACTTACAAATGCTGCTCCTAGGGTCAGTTACCTCCTCCAGGAAGCTCCTTATCCCAGATACAGAAATGTCCGAATCATGTAGAACAGAGACATAATGTTCCTAGAGTAAGGTACTTCCTAGAACAGACTTCTGACCCCCGTTCCAAATGGGTAGGGGAAAGGGGGCAAATGTAGTTGATGATTCTTCAAATTACATTGGTAAGTGACTATTGTATAGATGACTGGAGAAAAGAGACAATATAGACGTTACACCAATACAGTACAGGTATTCTCATAATAAACCATTCAAATACATGTACAGAAAAGTCTTCCATCTTTTTCTCCAATTTCATTTCCATTTGTTTACACTGGATTTCACTAGGTTGATTCCAATTGTTAGATAAGTTCCTTATGGTGGGGTCGGCTGATGTCAAAAGATGACTCTCTTCTTGGTTGGGTTCAGACGATGTGAAACTTGACCCTAGGATATGGAAGAAAGGAAAGAAATAAATCCAGTGCAGATTAAGTAGCATAAATCCTTCCCTCACTCGTATAAGACTTCAGTCTAACCTAAGGTCCTCCCTCACTCTTCTGTTTCATTACAGGGAAGTTCTATGTTCTAGTCAAGTTTCTCCCACTTATACATTACTTTAGTAGTTTTAATTCATATCACTAGACTTCCATCCATCACTTCAACACTCATCAATCATACCTCCAGCAGTCTTCCCTATCCATTAACTTTAGTAGGCTTAGCACATACTGTATATGTATAACTAGCCTTTCCTCTCAATCAACTCTCAATCACAGGCAGGGAAAGTTGATAATCTCAGGGATGTGATTGGGTCTTGATAAAGACAACTTTTTTTTGAGCTGGGGAGGGGGGGGGGGGGGGGGAGTCAGGGAAACACCTACCCGGGAAGTTTGTAAAATATTTAACTTAATTTCTCACATTGTCACACATACCGTTAACGCCTAATAGTTAATATACACAGTACCCAAAATCAAACATGTATGTTTATGGCAACAATATATTTCATGAATATAGTATTAATAATTCATTTAAAAATTTTAATTATTAAACTTGTTTAATATTTTTACTTGTGCATCATTATTGAGAGAAGATAAAAAAGGTAAGCTTTTTTTGCAGTGTATTGTGTGAGAATTAAAAAATAAATACTTACTAAGAGGATCTATCTCTAATGCGCCAGCTACTCGGGTTTCAATAGCATATGTAATACTAAAATAAGAAAAAAAATCATGTTTCATGATATAATATAACATGGAACATGATTTTATATGATATATAAACAAAATATTTAGTGTTCTCTCCCATGTAATATTCACCATTTCGTTTTGTTTTATTCTTAGTTTTAACTGCATCAGCTAACTTTTCCAGGGAGAGTAAACGCTTCTGTTTTTGTCCTTGAAAGGCCTCTCTGCTCTTCCTTGATTTTTGAGCCATTTCCTCGCACAGTTTTCTTTGATTCTAACTGTTTCTATAACAAAAATTTCCTCTTATTTTCTACCTGCTACAACCTCTTCTGCTTTAACATTCTTCTATAACTACTGCTGGAGAGTTTTGTTCCTACACATCATAGGGTCCCCCTCCTGGGGAACACACATATGCCCTACAGCCCTGACCTCCTGGGTGGACACACACACATGCCCTACAACCCGGACCTCCCGGGGGACACACACACATGACCAACAGCCCTGACCTCCTGAGGACACTCACACACACATGACCAACAGCCCTGACCTCCTGGGGACACACACACACATGGCCTACAGCCATGACCCCCTGGGGACACACACACACAGCTCGGACCTCCCGGGGAACACACACACATGACCAACAGCCCTGACCACCTGGGGACACTCACACACATGACCAACAGCCCTGACCTCCTGGGGACACACACACATGACCAACAGCCCTGACCTCCTGGGGACACACACACACATGACCAACAGCCCTGACCTCCTGGGGACACTCACACACACATGACCAACAGCCCTGACCACCTGGGGACACACACACACATGACCAACAGCCCTGACCACCTGGGGACACTCACACACACATGACCAACAGCCCTGACCACCTGGGGACACACACACACATGACCAACAGCCCTGACCTCCTGGGGACACTCACACACACATGACCAACAGCCCTGACCACCTGGGGACACTCACACACACATGACCAACAGCCCTGACCTCCTGGGGACACACACACACACATGACCAACAGCCCTGACCTCCTGGGGACACTCAGATACATGACCAACAGCCCTGACCACCTGGGGACACTCACACACATGACCAACAGCCCTGACCTCCTGGGGACACTCACACACACATGACCAACAGCCCTGACCACCTGGGGACACTCACACACATGACCAACAGCCCTGACCTCCTGGGGACACACACACATGACCAACAGCCCTGACCTCCTGGGGACACACTCACACATGACCAACAGCCCTGACCTCCTGGGGACACACACACACATGACCAACAGCCCTGACCTCCTGGGGACACTCACACACACATGACCAACAGCCCTGACCACCTGGGGACAGTCAGACACATGACCAACAGCCCTGACCACCTGGGGACACTCACACATACATGACTAACAGCCCTGACCACCTGGGGACACACACACACATGACCAACAGCCCTGACCACCTGGGGACACACACACACACATGACCAACAGCCCTGACCACCTGGGGACACTCACACACATGACCAACAGCCCTGACCTCCTGGGGACACTCACACACACATGACCAACAGCCCTGACCTCCTGGGGACACTCACACACATGACCAACAGCCCTGACCTCCTGGGGACACTCACACACATGACCAACAGCCCTGACCTCCTGGGGACACTCACACACACATGACCAACAGCCCTGACCACCTGGGGACACTCACACACACATGACCAACAGCCCTGACCTCCTGGGGACACTCACACACATGACCAACAGCCCTGACCACCTGGGGACACTCACACACACATGACCAACAGCCCTGACCTCCTGGGGACACTCACACACATGACCAACAGCCCTGACCTCCTGGGGACACTCACACACACATGACCAACAGCCCTGACCACCTGGGCACACTCACACACATGACCAACAGCCCTGACCACCTGGGGACACTCACACACATGACCAACAGCCCTGACCTCCTGGGGACACTGAGACACACATGACGAACAGCCTTGACCACCTGGGGACACTCACACACATGACCAACAGCCCTGACCTCCTGGGGACACTCACACACACATGTCCTACAGCCCTGACCTCCTGGGGACACTCACACACACATGCCCTACAGCCCTATAGCACTAAATACTCTAATTTCCAAATAGTGAACCCATATCCTTAATCAGCACAAATAGTAGTACTTTTGTATGAAATTTGAACAAAATTCATAGTATGGAGTAGGATACCGCCCCAGAATAGGATAGGATCCAGCCCCAGAATAGGGTAGGATTCCGCCCCAGAATAGGGTAGGATTCCGCCCCAGAATAAGAGAGGATTCTGGACAAAATACTGTAGGATTCGGCCATAGGAGACGGTAAGGTTCCGCCTCAGAATACGGCAGGATTCCGTCCCAGAATAGGGTAAGATTCCGCGCCAGAAAACGTTAGGGTTCTGCTCAAATAGACGGTAGAATATCGCTCCAGAAAACAGTAGGATTCTGCGCCAGCAGACGGTACGATTCTGTCCCCTAAGACGGTAAGATTCTGCCCCCAGAAAACGGTCGGATTCCGCCCACAATACAGTAGGATTCCGCTCCAGAATATGGTAGAATTTTGCCACAAAATACTGTAGGATTCTGCACCAGAATACGGTAGGATACCACCTTAGAAGATGGAAGGAATCCTCCCCAGAAGACGGGAGGATTCTGCCCCATAATACGGTAGGATCCCATTCCAGAAGATGGTAGGGTTCTGCCCCAGAATAGGGAAGGATTCCGCTCCTAATATGGTAGGATTCAGCCCCAGCAGACGGTAGGATTCCGACTCAGAATAAGGTAGGATTTCGTCCCAGAATACGGTAGGATTCCGCTCCGGAATGCGGAAGAATTCTGCCCCAAAAGACGAAAGGATTCTGCGCCAGAATAAGGTAGGATTCCGCAATAGAAGATGGTACAAATCCGTCCCAAAAGATTGTAGGTTTGTTCCACAAAATGCGGTTGGATCCCGCCCCAGAAGATGGTAGGATTCTGCCCTAGAATAGGGTAGGAATCCGCCCAAAATACGAAAGGATTTTGCCCAAGGAAACGGTAGGATTCTGCCTCAGAATAAGGTAGTTTTTCGTCCCAGAATAAGATAGGATTCCGCCCCAGAATAGGCTAAGATTCTGCCCAAGGAGACGGTAGGAAATCGCTCCAGAAAACGGTTGGATTCTGTCCCCAAAGACGTTAAGATTGTGCCCCACAATACTGTAGAATTCCGCTGTGGAATACGGTAGAATTCTGCACCTGAATACGGTAGGATTTTGTGCCAAAATACGGTAGGTTTACACCCTCGAAGATGGTAGGAATCCACCCCAGAAGACGGTGGGATTCTGCCCAAGAACACGGTAAAATTCTGCTCTAGAACACGGTAGGATCCCACCCTAGAATATGATAGGATTCCGTTCGAGAATATGATAGGATTCCGTTCGAGAATAGGATAGGATTCCGCCCAAAATACTGGAGGATTCTGCCCCAGGAGACGGTAAGATTTCGTCCCAGAATAAGATTAAGATTCCGCACCTAATATGGTAGGATTCAGCCCCAGGAGACGGTAAGATTCCGACTCAGAATAAGGTAGGATTCCGCCCCAGAATACACTAGGATTCTGCCCAAGGAGAGGGTAGGATATTGCTCAAGAAAACGTAAGGATTATGCGCCAGAAGACGATAGGATTCTGTCCCCAAAGACGGTAACATTCAGCCCCAGAAAAAGTCTGATTAAGGCCAGAATACGGTAGAATTTTGCCACAAAATACGGTAGGATTCTGCGCCAGAATACGGTACGATTCCGCAATAGAAGATGGTAGAAATCCGCCCCAGAAGACGGTAGGATTGTTCCCCAAAATACGGTAGGATCCCGCCCCACAAGATGATAGGATGCTGCCCCGGAATAGGATAGGATTCCGCCCGAGAATAGGGTAGGATTCAGCCCAGAATAGGGGAGGAATCCGCCCAAAATACGGTAGGATTCTGCCCAAGGAAACGGAAGGATTCTGCCCAAGGAAACGGAAGGATTCCGCCTCAGAATAAGGTAAGATTCCGTCCCAGAATAAGATATGATTCCACCCCAGAATAGACTAGGATTCTGCGCAAGGAGACGGTAGGAAATCGCTCCAGAAGGTAGGATTCCGTCCCAGAATACGATAGGAAACCACCCCAGAGTACGCTAGGATTCTGCCCAAGGAGACGGTAGGATAGTGCTCAAGAAAACGTAAGGATTCTGCGCCAGAAGACGATAGGATTCTGTCCCCAAAAACGGTAACATTCTCCCCCAGAATACGGTAGGATTCCGCAATAGAAGATGGTAGAAATTGGCCCCTATAGACTGTAGGATTGTTCCCCAAAATACGGTAGGATCCCGCCCCAGAATATGGGAGGATTCTGCCCTAGAATAGGGTAGGATTCCGTCCCAGAATAAGATATGACACGGTAGGAAATCACTCCAGAAAACGGTAGTATTCTGCGCCAGCAGACGGTAGGATTCTGTCCCCAAAGACGGTTAGATTGTGCTCCATAATACGGTAGGATACCGCTGCGGAATACGGTAGAATTCTGCCCCTGAATACGGTAGGATTTTGCGCCAAATAAACGTAGGATTCTGTGCCAGAATACGGTAGGATTCCGCCCTAGAAGATATAAGGAATCCGCCCCGGAAGACAGTAAGATTCTGCCCCAAAATGCGGTTGGATCCCGCCCTAGCAGATGGTAGGGTTCTGCCCCAGAATAGGGTACGATTCCCCTTCCGAGAATAGGGTAGGATTCCACTCCAGAATAGGGAAGGATTCCGTCTCAAATACGGTAGGATTCTTCCCCAGGAGCCGGTAGGATTCTGCCTCAGAATAAGGTAGAATTCTGTCCCAGAATAGGGTAGGAATCCGCCCTAGAATACGCTAGGATTCTGCCCAAGGAGACGGTAGGATATCGCTCCAGAAAACGGTAGAATTCTGCGCCAGCAGACGGTAGGATTCTGTCCCCAAAGACGGTAAGATTCTGCCCCAGAAATCGGTCGGATTCCGCGCAGAATACGGTATGATTCTGCTACAGATTACGGTAGGGTCCCGCCCCAGAATATGGTAGGGTTCTGCCCAAGAATACGGTAGGATTCCGCATCAGAAGATGGTAGCATTCTGACCCAGAATAGGGTAGGATTCCACCCCAAAAAAGGGTAGGATTCCGCCCCAGAATAGGGTAGGATTCCGCATCAGAAGATGGTAGCATTCTGACCCAGAATAGGGTAGGATTCCGCCCCATAAGATGGTAGGATTCTGCCCCAGAATGCGGTAGTATTCCGCCCTAGAAGATTGTTGGAATCCGCCCGAGAAAACGGTAGGATTCTTCCCCAGAATATGGTATGATTGCACCCCAGAAGACGGTAGGATTCTGCCAGAGAATACGGTAGGATTGTGTACCAGAAAATGGTAGAATTCTGTGTGAGAATACCATAGGATTCTGCCCTCGAAGATGGTAGGTATCCGCCCCAGAATTGGGTAAGATTCCGCCCAAAATACGGTAGGATTTTGCCCCAGGAAACGCTAGAATTCCGCCTCAGAATATGGTAGGATTTCGTCCCAGAATAGGGTAGGATTGCGTCCCAGAATACGCTAGGATTCTGCGTAAGGAGATTGTAGGATTTCGCTCCAGAAAACGGAAGGAATCTGTCCCCAAAGACGGTAAGATTCTGCCCCAGAAATCAGTCTGATTCCGCACACAATACAGTAGGATTCTGCTCCAGAATACGGTAGTATTCTGCCCCAGAATACGGTAGGACCCCTCCCCAGAAGATGGTAGGGTTCTATCCCAGAATAGGGTAGGATTTTGCTCCAGAATAGGGTAGGATTCCGCTCCAGGAAACGATAGGATTCCTCGTCAGAATATGGTAGGATTCCTCGTCAGAATATGGTAGGATTGCTCCCCAGAATTGGGTAGGATTCCTCCCCAGAATAGGGTAGGATGCCTCCCCAGAATTGGGTAGGATTCCTCCCCAGAATAGGGTAGGATTCCTCCCCAGAATAGGGTAGGATTCCTCCCCAGAATAGGGTAGGATTCCTCCCAAGAATTGGGTAGGATTCCTCCCCAGAATAGGGTACGATTCCGACGCAGAATCGGGTAGGATTCCGACCCAAAAGAGGGTAAGATTCCGCCCTAAAAGATGGAAGTAATCCGCCCTAGAACGCCGTAGGATTCTGCCCCAGAATACGGTAGGAACCCAAACCAGATGATGGTAGGGTTCTGCCACAGAATAGGGTAGGATTCCGACCGAGAATAGGATAGGATTCTGCCCAAAATACGGTGGGATTCTGCCCAAGGTATCAGTAGGATATCGCTCCAGAAACCAATAGGATTCTGCGCCAGCAGACGGTAGGATTCTGTCCCCTAAGACGGTAAGATTCTGCCCCAGAATAGTGTAGGATTCCGACCCAGAATAGGATAGGATTCCGCCCAAAATGCGGTGGAATTCTTCCCCAGGAGACGGTAGGATTCCGCCTCAGAATAAGGTAGAATTCCGTCCCAGAATAGGGTAGGATTCCGCCCTGGAATACGCGAGGATTCTGCCCAAGGAGACGGTAAGATATCGCTCCAGAAAATGGTAGAATTCTGCGCCAGCAGACGGTAGGATTCTGTCCCCAAAGACGGTATGATTCTGCTCCAGAATACGGTAGGATCCCGCCCAGAAGATGGTAGGGTTCTACCCCAGTATACGGTAGGATTCCGCCCCAGAATACGGTAGGATTCCGCCCTCGAAGATGGTAGCAATCCGTCCGAGAAGGCGGTAGGATTCTGTCCTAGAATACGTTAGGAACCCGCCCCAAAATAGGATATGATTCCATTCCAGAATAGGGTAGGATTCCGCGCCAGAATAGAATAGAATTCCACCCAAAATACTGTAGGAATCTGCGCTAGCAGACTGCAGGATTCGGCCACAAAGACGGTAAGATTCTGTCCCAGAAAACGGTCTGATTCCGCACGCAATACAGTAGGATTCCGCTCCAGAATACGTAGGATCCCGCCCCAGAAGATGGTAGGATTCTGCCCCAGAATACGGTAGGATCTCGCCCCAGA
>CAUDMG010002665.1:0-67500 GCA_958450375.1 Homarus gammarus | reverse complement strand
TTTGAGAGGCAGGAGGAGCATGAGGAGAGTTGTAGAGGCAGGAGGAGGAGGAGAGCTGTAGAGGCAGGAGGAGGAGGAGGTGTTGTAGAGGCAGGAGGAGGTGGAGGAGGAGGAGGAGGAGAAAGGGGAGGAGGAGGATGTGGAGGGGTAGGAGGAGGAGGACGAGAGGAGTTGTAGAGGCAGGAGGAGGAGGAGAAGAATTGTAGAGGGGGGAGGAGGAGCTGTAGAGGAAGGAAGAAGAGGAGGAGTTGTAGAGGCAGGAGGAGGAGGAGGAGTTGTAGAGGCATGAGGAGGAGGAAGAGGAGCAGAGTTGTAGAGGCAGGAGGAGGAGGAGGAGGAGGAGGAGAGTTGTAGAGGGAGGAGGAGGAGGAGGAGGAGAGTTGTAGAGGCAGGAGGAGGAGGAGGAGGAGGAGGAGAGTTGTAGAGGGAGGAGGAGGAGGAGGAGAGTTTTAGAGGCAGGAGGAGTTGTAGAGGCTGGAGGAGGAGGAGGAAGAGGAGGAGAGTTGTAGAGGAAGGAGGAGGAGGTGGAGGAGGAGGAGGAGGAGGAGAATTGTAGAGAGAGGAGGAGGAGGAGAGTAGTAAGGGCAGGAGGAGGAGGAGGAGAATAGTAGAGGGAGGAAGAGGAGGAGGAGGAGAGTTGTAGAGGGAGGAGGAGGAGTTGCAGAGGGAGGAGGAGGAGTTGTAGAGGGAGGAGGAGGAGTTGTAGAGGCAGGAGGAGGAGGAGGAGGAGGAGGAGGAGGAGAGTTGTAGAGGGACGAGGAGGAGGAGGAGAGTTGTAGAGGCAGGAGGAGGAGGAGTTGTTGAGGCAGGAGGAGGAGGAGGAGTTGTTGAGGCAGGAGGAGGAGGAGCAGTTGTAGAGGCAGGAAGAGGAGGAGGAGATGTAGAGGCAGGAGGAGGAGGAGGAGCTGTAGAGAAAGGAAGAGGAGGAGGAGGAGGGGAGGAGTTGTAGAGGCAGGAGGAGGAGGAGGAGGAGGAGGAGGAGGAGGACGGGAGGAGTTGTAGAGGCAGGAGGAGAACGAGGAAGAGGAGGGGAGGAGTTGTAGAGGCAGGGGGAGGAGGAGGAGGGGAGGAGTTGTAGAGGCAGGAAGAGGGGAGGAGTTGTAGAGGCAGGAGGAGGAGGAGGAGGGAAGGAGTTGTAGAGGCAGGAGGAGGAGGAGGAGGGGAGGAGTTGTAGAGGCAGGAGGACGGGGAGGAGGGGAGGAGTTGTAGAGGCAGGAGGAGGAGGAGGAGGGGAGGAGTTGTAGAGGCAGGAGGAGGAGGAGGAGGGGAGGAGTTGTAGAGGCAGGAGGAGGAGGAGGAGGAGTTGTAGAGGCAGGAGGAGGAGGAAGAGGAGGAAGAGGAGGAGGAGGAGGAGGAGGAGGAGAGTTGTAGAGGGAAGAGGAGGAGGAGGAGGAGGAGGAGGAGGAGGGGGAGAAATGTAGAGGGAAGCGGAGGAGGAGGAGGAGGAGGGGAGGAGGAGGAGAGTTGTAGAGGGAAGAGGAGGAGGAGGAGGAGAAGGGGGGAAGCGGATGAGAGTTGTAGAGGCAGGAGGAGGAGGAGAAGGGGGGGAAGCGGATGAGAGTTGTAGAGGCAGGAGGAGGAGGAGGAGGGGAGGAGTTCTAGATACAGGAGGAGGAGGAGTAGGAGGATAAGAGTTGTAGAGGGAGGAGGAGGAGAAGAAGGAGAAGGAGGGGAGGAGTTGTAAAAGCAGAAGGAGGAGGAGGATAAGAGTTGTAGAGGGAGGAGGAGGAGAAGAAGGAGAAGGAGGGGAGGAGTTGTAAAAGCAGAAGGAGGAGGAGGGGAGGAGTTGTAGAGGCAGGAGGAGGAGGAGGAGGAGGAGAGCTGTAGAGGCAGGAGGAGGAGGAGGAGTTGTAGAGGCAGGAGGAGGAGGAGGAGGAGAAAGGGGAGGAGGAGGAGGTGGAGGGGTAGGAGGAGGAGGACGAGAGGAGTTGTAGAGGCAGGAGGAGGAGGAGGAGTTGTAGAGGCTGGAGGAGGAGGAAGAGGAGGAGAGTTGTAGAGGCAGGAGGAGGAGGAGGAGGAGGAGAGTTGTAGAGGCAGGAGGAGGAGGAGGAGGAGGAGAGTTGTAGAGGCAGGAGGAGTTGTAGAGGCAGGAAGAGGAGTTGTAGAGGCAGGAGGAGGAGGAGTTGTAGAGGCAGGAGGAGGAGTTGTAGAGGGAGGAGGAGGAGGGGACTTGTAGAGGCAGGAGGAGTAACAGGAGTTGTAGAGGCAGGAGGAGTTGTAGAGGCAGGAGGAGGAGTTGTAGAGGCAGGAGGAGTTGTAGAGGCAGGAGGAGGATGAGGTGTTGTAGAGGCAGGAGGAGGATGAGGTGTTGTAGAGGCAGGAGGGGGAGGAGGAGGAGGAGGAGGAGGAGTTGTAGAGGCAGGAGGAGGAGTTGTAGAGGGAGGAGGAGGAGTTGTAGAGGCAGGAGGAGGAGGAGTTGTAGAGGCAGGAGGAGGAGGAGTGAGGGGAGGAGGAGGAGTTGTAGAGGGAGGAGGAGGAGGAGGAGGAGGAGGAGGAGGAGGGGAGGAGGAGGAGAAATGTAGAGGGAGGAGGAGGAGTTGTAGAGGCAGGAGGAGGAGGAGTTGTAGAGGCAGGAGGAGGAGGAGTTGTAGGGGAGGAGGAGGAGTTGTAGAGGCAGGAGGAGGAGGAGGAGGAGGAGGAGGAGGAGGAGGGGAAGAGGAGGAAGAGGAGGAAGAGGAGGAGGAGAAGTTGTAGAGGCAGGAGGAGGAGAAGAGTTGTAGAGGAAGGAGGAGAATTGTAGAGAGAGGAGGAGGAGAATTGAAGGAGGAGGAGGAGGAGGAGGAGGATAAGGAGAAGAGTTGGAGAGGGAGGAGGAGGAGTTGTAGAGGCAGGACGAGGAGGAAGAGGAGGAGGAGGAGGAGGAGGAGGAGTTGTAGAGGCAGGAGGAGGATAAGAGTTGTAGAGGCAGGAGGAGGAGGAGGAGCGTTCTAGAGGCAGGAGTAAGAGGAAGAGAAGGGGAGGAGGAGGAGGAGGAGGAGGGGAGGAGTTGTAGAGGCAGGAGAAGAAGGAGGAGGAGGAGGAGGAGGAGGAGGTGGAGGAGGAGGAGGAGGAGGAGAGTTGTGGAGACAGGAGGAGGAGGGGTAGGAGGAGGAAAGTTGTAGAGGCAGGAGGAGGAGGAGGAGGAAGTGGAGGAGGAGAGTTGTAGAGGCAGGAGGATGAGAAGGGGAGGTGTAGACGAAGGAGGAGGAGGAGGATGGGACGAGTTGAAGAGGGAAGAGGAGGGGGAGGAGGAGGGGGAGGAGGAGGAGGAGGGGGAGAAGAGTTGTAGACGCAGGAGGAGGAGGAGGAGGAGGAAGAGGAGAAGAGTTGTAGAGGCAGGAGGAGGAGGAGGAGGATGGGAGGAGTTGTAGAGGCAGGAGGAGGAGGAAGAGGAGGAGGAGGAGAATTGTAGAGGGAGGAGGAGGAGGAGGGGAGGAGGTGGAGAAATGTAGAGGGAAGAGGAGGAGGAGGAGGAGGAGGGAAGGAGGAGGAGAGTTGTAGAGGGAAGAGGAGGAGGAGGAGGAGGAGGGGGGGAAGCGGATGAGAGTTGTAGAGGCAGGAGGAGGAAGAGTTGTAGAGGCAGGAAGGGGAGGGGGAGGAGGAGTTGTAGAGGCAGGAGGAGGAGGAGGAGGAGGAAGAGGAGGAGGAGCAAGAGGAGGAGGAGGAGTTGTAGAGGCAGGAGGAGGAGAAGAGTTGTAGAGGAAGGAGGAGAATTGTAGTAAGAGGAGGAGGAGGAGGAGGATTAGAGTTGTAGAGGCAGGAGGAGGAGGAGGAGGAGTTGTAGAGGAGGAGAGGAGGAGGAGGAGGAGGAGGAGGAGGAGGAGGAGTTGTAGAGGCAGGAGGAGGAGAACAGTTGTAGAGGAAGGAGGAGAATTGTAGAGAGAGGAGGAGGAGGAGAATTGTAGTAAGAGGAGGAGGAGGAGGAGGAGGAGGATAAGGAGAAGAGTTGGAGAGGGAGGAGGAGGAGGAGGAGGAGGAGGAGGGGGGGGGAGGAGGAGGAGGAGGAGTTGTAGAGGCAGAAGGAGGAGGAGGAGGAGTTGTAGAGACAGGAGGAGGAGGAGGAGGAGGAGGAGGAGTTGTAGAGGCAGGAGGAGGAGGAGGAGGAGTTGTAGAGGCAGGAGGAGGAGGAGGAGGAGTTGTAGAGGCAGGTGGAGGAGAGGAGGAGAGGCAGGAGGAGGAGGAGGAGGAGGAGAGGCAGGAGGAGGAGGAGGAGTTGTAGAGGCAGGAGGAGGAGGAAGAGAAGGGGAGGAGGAGGAGGAGGAGGGGAGGAGTTGTAGAGGCAGGAGAAGGAGGATGAGGAGGAGGAGGAGGAGGAGGATAGGACGAGTTGAAGAGGGAGGAGGAGGGGGAGGAGGAGGGGGAGGAGGAGGTGCAGCATCAGGGTGAAAAAGACCACACAGGAGGGAGGGTGTAGGTCCAGCATCAGGGTGAACAAGACGACACAGGAGGGAGGGTGTAGGTCCAGCATCAGGGTATACAAGACCACACAGGAGGGAGGGTGTAGGTGCACTGGTGGAGCATCAGGGTGAACAAAACGACACAGGAGGGAGGGTGTAGGTCCATCATCAGGGTGAGCAATACCACACAGAAGGGAGGGAGGGAGGTTGTAGGTCTAGCATCAGGGTGAACAAGACCACACAGGAAGGAGGGTGTAGGTCCAAAATCAGGGTCAACACGACCCCACAGGAGGGAAGGTGTAGGTTCAGCATCAGGGTGAACTAGACCACACAGGAGGGAGGGAGGGTGTAGGTCCGGCATCAGGGAAAACACGAACACACAAGAGGGAGGGAGGGTGTAGGTCCAGCATCAGGGAAAACAAGACCACACAGGAGGGAGGGTGTATGTCCAGTATGAGGGAGAACAAGACCATACTACCCCTTCGGGTTCGTGGGACGTGTGTGTGGGAGCTCTGTGTTTTTCTTCGAAAATCCAAAGGTAAAAGTTTATATCATTCACGTTTTCGGGGTTTAGTAGGTGGTAAGAAGAGGGATTTATAAATTAAGTGACACTTAACATTTTCACAAGTTATGAAACGTTAGGTCAGGTTTTATAAGTGTTGTTTGGTGTTTTTAGTATTTTATCCCACATTTTCCCTCTACTTTAAAGCCTTGTCCAATTGAAACCAGTAATATTGTTAGTAATCTCCCCCCCCCCCCCTCTACATTGTTGGGGTGGAAGGGGGATAGTGATTTGCCCCAAAGATAAAATTCATCTTCTAAATCAAGAAAACTAGCGAAAATTTTATTTTATGGGAAAAAAGGTGATAAGTGGTTAACGAAAACTAATCGAACAAACTTACCTCAATCAATAAGGTGCTGTACTATCCACGCTGACGACCACTGATGCACCAAACTGGCCTTTAACACAACAGTAACTGGATCCATCATCTGTAAAGAAAAGAAAACTAAAAATTCGTCCATTGGCTGTCCTGAGGTTTTGGTACGAGAATTTTTTTTTTTTTTTTACGTTTTTCGTTTTTTTACTAAAATCTGACCTTTAATTTATTTGCAAGTTAAAGGTTTATACAAAAAATTAACATTCATTTTTAACAAGCTGCTAATTTGCAAAAAAATGGAGAATAAATATGAGTAAATCACCAAAAATACACAACAAAAATCATTGATTTAGCCAAAGGAACCAAACCAACCAACCTACCTAACCTATAAGGAGGAGACTACAAAGTGGGGATATCCTCAGGTAAACATGGCGGGAACCTATGGACCAAGATTAACAATAATATTACGATTAATAAATACTTCGTGTAACATACAAGACCAAAACATACACCAAGTATGAGGGACGTTACTAAAGCATGAGGAACGTTTAAAGTATGAGGAACGTAAATATTCACAAAAGTAAACCATATTTCATAAATTTAAATAAAAGCTTAAACCAAAATAGTACAGTATTGTCTAAAGTACTTAGTCGATGTGATTAAGAGCTTTAACGACCATTAACCTTGTTAGGTTTTAAATGCAAAAAAGTGGTTTTCTTACCGTAGAACTCAGATACCTTCACACTGATTACTCACCCAGGAGATTATGGTGTATCACTACGTAGAATTTCACTCTGCTTCCGGCATTCAATGCGTTGTGTACTTGATAAATGATGATTTAATGAATTCCATTAACTTCCAACAACCATCTAAGTTATTGGTTATACTTTGTCATAACCAATCAGTCATTACCTTTGATAATAAAAATAATAGAGGGGTCACAGATACGGGCAGATAAATGCACTTACGTTTATTTGGCACAATTCCATACACTGGACTTATAATTTGCATGGATTGGTCAATCACTCACATTCGTGCCACAGTACCGTAAGTTATAAGGGAGAGTTTGTTAACCTGGAGAATTAATCGTTAGGTCTATTAGGCCGGCCTGGAGTGCTCTTGCAGCAAACAGGCCTTCACCAGTGATCACTTCCTTTGCAGGATGCGTTAACTTTCGCTGGACTTAACAACAATCTCGGGATTTTGCACACACAGACTCGTAGCACTGGTAGGACTGTATGGCCCCTGTTCTATTGTAAGTCCGCGGAGGTCTTCTCTCAACCAAGGTCTAAAGCCCACTAACTAAAATGTGGTTTTGAGGCGTGAAATGACCCCTATCAGCTGGCTCGGTACCTTATCTCTACCTAAACAAACATTTGGGATGGGTTGTGTGGGAGGCCCAGCACAACCCATGACAATCGCCCCTACTAAGAAAAAAATTTTCTTTGGAGAATAAATTTTTTAGCACCTGTATACAATCAAGAGAATGCCTATCCCAGGCACACAATTCGACATTCACACTGTGTTGTGTGTGTAACACTAACACTGCAACGGAATGTAGTCGCCAATCGCCACTGAGGGAAAACCTCAACATTTACTTTAGTTTTTCTGGCTGGAGGAAAACTCCGTGGCGAGGGTGACAATTCCCGAGCAATAGTTCACGCTAAGCGTAAGCACGCTACATTTACATTACAGCAACGTGTTGTGTGGTGTAGGGTATGTAGACATTGTTTAGGTGGCACAGGTGTTGTGTTGTGTTCTCAAGTGTAAAAAGGTGTGAGAAAAATACATAAGATATGACGAGCCGTCAGACGCTTGGAGGCTACAGTCGACTGAGTCTAGACCAACTCCACACTCATTTGGGAAGGTGACCTCTCAGTCAGTTGCTCTGGTTCCGCCACAAGTCGAGATAAGAGGTTAGCCCCCACATTCAGGCTGCCCTTGATGTACCGGAGGACGAAGTTGAACTGCTGGAGATACAGTGCCCACCGCATCAGACGAGCATTTGCATTCTTAGATGGTCGGAGACTGGTGAGCGGCATGTGGGCCGTCTCCAACACAAACTCACCTCCGTAGAGATAGTAGTAGTACTTCTTGATGCCTTCCACCACTGCCAAAAGTTCCTTCTCAACCGTGCTGTAATTCCTCTCCACAGGTTTCAACTTCCGCTTGTGATACGCAACTGGAAAAACCTCGCCGTCTGCCTCTTGTAGTAGCACTGCGCCAACCCCATCCTGTGAAGCATCGGTCCAGAACCACGAACTGCAGTCGTGTTTCACCCAGAGACGTCACAGTCTCTCGGTAGAGACGGTTCCTCTTCTTTACGAACCTCGTTCGATTCCCAAATGTCTCCTTGATGGTCCCAACCATCAAACTCTTGTGTACCGAAGTGAGCGTGCTGTCATGCTCTTACTCTTGGACGACATCCTGACTATTGATGAGATCAGACGATGTGACAATAGCCAATGGGGTGACTCGAGGTTTTGTTTGAGCCATACCCCGAGTGACTGCAGCAGCATTAACTTGGGTCAAAGAGGCAGCATCAGTTTGGGTTGCAGCATCCACTGCACAACTGTTCCTTGCTTCCTTGATATTTCCAATGATGAGATCGTATATAGGTTCCCTCAGGACTGCTGCAGTGACCCAACCTGTGAAGAAGGGGGTGTCCACCTCAATCTTGGCCACTGGGACCGTTTGAATGTAACTATTGGCTAATTTAACACTTACTTGTGCTCCGGTGTATTGATGTGGCTTCACCAATTCCTTCCTGACAATACAGCCTGATGCCCCACTATCTAGCATGACAGTCACTGGAACTTCTCCAGCGTATCAAGGCTTAACAAGAAAGGTGGAGTGACCCCTCGAGGAGAGGGTGAAGGCGGCAGTTAGTCAGGAGGTGTGGTGGGGTAGACCTGATTCGGTATGAGCCCCTGCTTCAGGTTGCATGACGATCGGCCCTGCTGGAAGGTCAGGCCACTCCCCGTCTACAGTTTGAACATCGGTGGCTTCCTGCTGCTGATTATTTCGTGGATTATTATTGCTGGCACCTTGGCCTACGAATTGAGCCACGGCGGCTTCCTGCCACCGGTCCCATCGTGGATTGCTACCCGGGCGCCAACTGTCCTGGTACTTCGGGTGGCCTTGGTACTGCTTCTGCTGCTGTTTCTCTTGCTGCCTTTGCGGTTGTGGTTATTTCCCTGTTGCCTGGGTGGGTTCGGTAGCTGTTTCTGTAGAGATTGTTGACTTTGTTGGGTACCTGCCGACACCCTGTTCGACCACCGCCTCCGAGTGTGGTACCCCAAAGCGCTGAAATGAGCGTCTGCTTTGCTTGCCATTTCCTTCGACGTCTTAACTCCATTGGCCCTGATTTGAGCCACAAGTTCAGGAGGACAATACCTTTCAAACTGGGTGAGCACCATTAAGTCTATAACCCCTTCCATGGACTTGGGGGTTTCATCCTTACTCTTCCACTGAGCCACATAGTCCCTTAAACGTTCCCGGAACTGTGCAGCCGTTTCATTTTCTTCCAACATTGCCCTGTTGAACTGATGCCTGGCCTGCTCAGTAGTCAGCCCATATGCCAGCAGCAGTTCAGGCTTCATGTCGGGGAATTTATTTTCAGGACGCTCTAGTCATCGAAGAATCCCTAAAGCTTTCCCATCAAATAGGCTCAGGAACTCAAATTCCTTAATGCTGTCATCAAGCTCGTAGGCTTCTGCGAGATGCTCAAACCGGGAAATGTACATTTCCATGGATTCGCCCTCCTTAAAGGTGGGCATCTGGGGAAATTTCCTATAAGTGACTTTTTGAGTGAGAGTTCCTGACGGAGAAGAATTTTGGTTCCTTTACCGCTAAGGCCAGTTGGAACTCCCGTTCCCTTAGTCTCTCTTCTCGTTCCAGCTTCTTTTCTTCCTTCTGAAAGTCTAGCTGGGCTAAGAGTTGTTCATGCTCACGTTGCTTGTCTTCTCTCTCCTTAGTCTTCTCCATGTATGCAACCGCCTCAGCCCCCTCCAGCCCGAGGTCACGTGCTTCCTCAAAAGCCACTGCACAAGCTGACATGGTGTAGGTGTGGGCGATACAATTGTGCAATTATCCACTGTCTGTGTCCCTGTTCGAGCGCCAATTGTTAGGTTTTAAATGTAAGAAAGTGGTTTTCTTACCGTAGAACTCAGATACCTTCACACTGATTACTCACCCAGGAGATTATGGTGTATCACTACATAGATTTTCACTCTGCTTCCGGCATTCAATGCGTTGTGTACTTGATAAATGATGATTTAATGAATTCCATTAACTTCCAACAACCATCTAAGTTATTGGTTATACTTTGTCATAACCAATCAGTCATTACCTTTGATAATAATAATAATAGAGGGGTCACAGATACGGGCAGATAAATGCACTTACGTTTATTTGGCACAATTCCATACACTGGACTTATAATTTGCATGGATTGGTCAGTCACTCACATTCGTGCCACAGTACCTAAGTTATAAGGGAGAGTTTGTTAACCTGGAGAATTAATCGTTAGATCTATTAGGCCGGCCTGGACTGCTCTTGCAGCAAACAGGCCTTCACCAGTGATCACTTCCTTTGCAGGATGCGTTAACTTTCGCTGGACTTAACAACAATCTCGGGATTTTGCACACACAGACTCGTAGCACTGGTAGAACTGTATGGCCCCTGTTCTATTGTAAGTCCGCGGAGGTCTTCTCTCAACCAAGGTCTAAAGCCCACTAACTAAAATGTGCTTTTGAGGCGTGAAATGACCCCTATCGGCTGGCCGGGTACCTTATCTCTACCTAAACAAACATTTGGGATGGGTTGTGCGGGAGGCCCAATGCAACCCATGACAAACCTACCCTTGTTTATAATAGATTAACTCTAATATCTTTTTTTAAGTATTTCCTTTTAAAATAAATCTGTACAAAATCGACAAATATATAACTTTAATGTATCGACCTTTACACAAGTATAAATTGAACCACATAAGTAAATAATAACACTTACTGTACATTCTACGAACAGAGTCTGCCAAGTGAGAGAGACGACTGACAGCACCTCAGCCTACAGTGTCTCAATTAGCACTGAAGCTCCTCGTGTGTTAATCGCATGTTTATTCTTTTTCCCGCCAAAATATGTATCCAAATGAGGGAATACTAAAAAAAAATAAAAAAAAAACCTTTATCGAACATACAAGATTTAATACAAATTTGAGGATAAATTAATTTATATTGTCATATAAAAATAAACAATGAGGAAAACGTAAATAAAAATAATCATAAATAATAATAATGGTCAATACTCCATATTGTTCAGCTTAGGAAACACTAGTGTATAGTTACCCTCTATATCGATAAAAAAGTGTGATGTTTCAGATCTGTCTAGCAGCGCCATCTGTTGACCTGACCCGTTACTATACGAGAAACGTTTTAAACATGATATTACTCATTGTCACGTTTGTTTTGAATTTCGCCCTTAACATAAGAACATAAGAAAGTGGGATACTGCAGGAGGCCGACTGGCCCATCCCTTAAGATGATGTAAACAAACCATAGTATATGTGAACAAGCCATAGTATATGTGAACAAGCCATAGTATATGTAAACAAACCATAGTATATGTGAACAAGCCATAGTATATGTAAACAAAGCAGTCGACGCACAGTGCTCACTACCTGCCATCTATTGAGCCGACCCAGCAGTTTTATGAGTTAATGATAACAGCAATTCGTTTAGTTTTCCTGATTTACTTAATTATATCATAAAAATACTTTAATATTACTAACACATTTACTTTTGTCTAATAATAATATAATACTTTTAACTTAACCCTTAACTCAGAAAACCATTTGTGGAAAAATATAAACGAACTACAATAATGGTACTGTAGTTACCGTAACTTACTGGGTGGTTACCACTGATTAGTAATAGATAGATAGATTGATAGATATATAGATAATTCCAGGCGCTCTAATCTCTCAGGGTAGCCGAGGTGCCTTAGTGCAGGCACCAGTCTGGTGGCCCTCCTTTGGACATTTTCAATCAACTGACAGTTCCTAGCATATCTCGGGGACCAGACGGGGTGACAGTACTACAGATGGGGTGACAGTACTCCAGACGGGGTGACAGTACTCCAGACGGGGTGACAGTACTCCAGACGGGGTGACAGTACTCCAGACGGGGTGACAGTACCCTACGCGGGAAATTACCTCACCTTCTACGGCACTGATCATACCTAAGCCTGGGCGTCAAAGCTTAAATCTTTACTTTAACTTTTATCCTCTTCACCACTGATCGGCTTGTTAGCCACTTGGGCGATCGGTCACGTCTCTGTTACGCACTGTTGGCAAGTACTGGGCATGCACCGGCTCCTGAATGTACCTGAACCTGCTCCAGTGTTGGTCAAGTCTTGTCTTGAAAGAGCTCACACTCGGTGCAAACACAACACTTTCTGGTAGATTGTTCCAAGAGTTCACAACTCTCACTCCGAAAAAGTTTGCCCTCACAGTTTTCTGGAATTTCGGCTTCTTCAATCTTGAGGTGTGACCCCTTGTAGGGCGAGTTTCCGCCAGCTCCAAGTAAGGACACTCGACTGAGTAGTGCCCCTTGAGATACTTATACACCTCCATTAGGTCACCCCTTGCCCGTCTGAAATATAAACTAAGCAAGTTCAGGCGCTCCAATTTCTCAGGGTAGCTGAGGTGCTGAAGTGCAAGCACCAGTCTGGTGGCCCTCCTCTGAATATTTTCAACCAACTGACAGTCCCTAGCATATCTCGGGGACCAGACGGGGTGACAGCACGCCAGATTGGGAACAGTTCACTCTTGAAGATCGTTACGAGGGACGGACCGTCTAGATATCTGAAGAACCTTCTTATAAGACCCAATAATTTATTTGCCTGATTTACCTTCTTCTCGCAATGGCCCGAGAACTTCAGCTCATTGCCAACATACACGACTAGGTCCTTCTCACATTCAGCCTCAAAAAGTGAATTTTTTCATTACGTTGGGACATATGATACGCCTCCTTACCATTGGTACGCCCCAGGTGCATCCTCTTACACTTCGTAACATTGAATCTCAGCAGCCATTTCTTCGACCATTCTTGGAGCCCACAGAGGTCCTTCTGAAGCTCTTCACAGTCTGCTTGGTTCTTGATTTCCCGAAATAACTTGGCGTCATCGGCAAACGATTGTATGGAGGAATGCACAACATCAGGCATGTCATTTATTTTTTTTACTTTTATCCTCTTCACCACTGATCGGCTTGTTAGCCGCTTGGGCGTTCGATCACGTCTCTGTTACTTTTCTTTTTCTTTTATCCTCTTCACCAAATGATAGGCTCGTTAGCCGCTTGAGCGATCGGTCACGTCTATGTTACGCACTGTTGGCAACGCACTGGGCATGCACCGGCTTCTGAATGTACCTAAACCTGCTCCAGTGTTGGTCAAGTCTTGTCTTGAAAGAGCTCACACTCGGTGCTGTCACAACACTTTCTGGTAGATTGTTCCAAGAGTTCACAACTCTCACTCCGAAAAAGTTTGCCCTCACAGATTTCTGGACTTGCGGCTTCTTCAATCTTGAGGTGTGACCCCTTGTGGGGCGAGTTTCCGCTAGCTCCAAGTAAGGACACTCGATTGAGTAGAGCCTCTCGAGATGCTTATACACCTCAATTAGGTCACCCCTTGCCCGCCTGTAGTATACAGTAAGCTAGGCAAGTTCAGGCACTCCAATCTCTCAGGGGATCACTGTGAAAAAAATCTTGTAAAATTTACAGAAAATTCACTGAGAGACAGTACTTGCCCACAGTTGCCAACAGTGTGTAACAGAGAGCCAGTAAATGCCCACAGTTGCCAACAGTGTGTAACAGAGTCAGTTTATGCCCACAGTTGCCAACAGTACGTAACAGAGAGTCAGTACAGACGCGTAAGGGGCGACCAAATTGAGGTGTATAAGTATCTCAAAGGGCACTACTCAGTCGAGTGCCCTTACTTGGAGCTGGCGGTCGCTTGCCCCACTAGGGGTCACAGCTCAAGGTTGAAGATGCCGCAGGTCCAGAAAACTGTGAGGGCAAACTTTTTTGGAGTGAGAGCTGTGAACTATTGGAACAATCTGCCAGAGAGTGTTACTGTTACTTTTACTTTTATCCTCTTCACTACTGATCGGCTCGTTAGCCGCTTGGGCGATCGGTCACGTCTCTGTCACTGTGTTGTGATGGCACTGAGTGTGAGCTGTGAACTCTTAGAACAACCTGCCAGAGAGGGTTGTGACGGCACCGAGTGAGAGCTGTGAACTCTTGGAACAATCTGCCAGAAAGTGTTATGACGGCTCTGAGTGTGAGACAAGACTTGACGAACGCTGGAGCAGGTTCACGTACATTCAGGAGCTGGTGCATGCCCAGTACTTGCCAACAGTGCATAACAGAGACGTAACCGATCGCCCAAGCCGATCAACGGTGAGGAGGATAAAAGTAAACTTAAAGTAAAAGAAGTGACGTGTCACTATCCAGCAATCACTATGGAAGAATATGCTAAGCTGTAAAGGAGGTTGTATGAATATCAATGTTGTACAACAACTGATTGATGTAATAAGGTATTGATGTATGTAACAGGTACACTCGGAAACCACAATCTGTAGCCCACCTGGGTCGGTGCTGGAGGTTAGAACTGTGTCCTTTCTGGACAGGGGCCCACTCTAACTATCACGAGGCAACACACGCACGAACACACACAGTCGTAGTACGGCTGTATAGATGACATTATGTATAAATATTGTAGATGGCATTTTATACTCTGCATTATCTTCATTATATATGAACACGAAGAAAAAATACCATAGGTTGTAGTTACGAAAGTATGAATGGAAATAAACACTTCCAAACCACCCAGTGACTCCACACAACGTTTACAGTGCTTGTGTGTGTGTGTGCCAGACCAAGATGCTTCAGATCATTCGCATAATTTAAGGTTTTTGAAATATGTAGTTAAATTAAACACGATTTTTCATATAGTTATGCTCATGATGTCGGCTGCTGGTGGTGGTCCCATTTTTTGCACCTGACGCAGCTTCATATCCAGCGACAAGGCGACTCACTTCAGGTCCAGCCACCATTCACCTACGAAGTGCTGCTGGGTCCTCAGTCAACCAGATTTCTCCTCCATCGCCTTTAATCATTACATTGTTTTGTTCATGGGTTTGATCAATAGCAATGGCAGAGAACTCTCTTCCTGACTTGTGGACAACAAAGTTCCCCTTGTAGAACTCCCTCGCTACCTCTTGATGTTGCTGAAGGCACATCATGTCTCGAAGGTGAATTGTAAGCCATCGGGCATAATTAACATTGTTGTTAGCAAAGAAGTAGGGGATCAGCTCTGAGAGTGCCTCAAGGTAGAGTTTGGAATTGCCTTCCCTGAATGAGCGGATCAACATGAAGATGGTGAGCTCCATGTCCAGCACAAGGTTCCAGAATTGGAACTGTGAACTCTCATGTCTCCGTTGTTTACACCAGTCTTCAAAGCTCAAAGTTGACCTTTCAGACTCATCAGAGCAATAGTCCTGGTATGCCTCCTTCATCAGTTTGTACAAGCTGCATGCTGTGACTTGATGTGCTTGTCTTGCCTTAGTTACACGTGATACAGACAGAAAAGACTCTGCTGTACCAGATGAAGCCACTCCTGCTTCAACAAGGGAACCGGTTCAACTACTGTCTTGTAGTAGCGTTTGTAGTGATCTCAGTGCAGTCATCTCTATGTGAAGTCCCCCGAACATAATAACATACCTGTCTTCTCCATACTCAAGCCAATGCCATTGGATTTGTTTTGCCAGGGCATACAGTGGCTGGTCAGCAGCTATGACTGGGATCTGACCTGGGTTCAGAAAAGCCACTGTATCACGAATCTTTTCCATGACATGATTGATGGTTGCCACAGTGTGTGCCTGATTTCGAAGCAGGGGAAGCAAAGACGTAATGCTCACTTCAAATGGCTGACTGCATGGTGAGCTACCCACGTGATGCAGACTTCATCAGCCACATCCTCAGTGAGCAAGACCTCTTCCAGCTAAGCATACTCTTCCTGCAGGTGTGACTGGATTGAATCAGGTGCTGGCAATGACTGAGGTGCTACCAAGGGAGGAATGGGATTCTTCATAATATAAGCTGGTCAGACATGGGTAAATGCCTCTGGAAGCTTAGGAACTTTCTTGACCATCGTATCTGCATTCCGTCTGAGTGGCTCACGCTCCTCACCAGCCTGCTCAGGGCTTCGATGTTGGAAGATGGACACACTGGTCCCATGGAAAGACGTTTTGGCCGTAGTCGCAGTGGGGTTGTGGTCAATGTTGTCCACTGCTGAAGTCGTGAACAACTGCTTCCTCAAGATTGGTGGACACACCACTCCATCTTCCACGTACTGGCATACAACTGCTTCTCCTAGCTGGGCTGATAATTGTAGAACTCTGCCATATGAAATGCTGACCCCATTTTCATGCAGCATGTCGATGAGCTGCCTCTTTCTTGTCTCAGCAAACACAGACATGCTGACGTAGATAGCAAAAGGTGTCTCATGGTCCTTGGAGTGTCTGTGGATTTGTGTTCCTACCTTGTAGTTGGCAAAGCAGTTGTACTGTAAGAGCTGTGACGTAGTAAGGTCAGACTTCGATGCACCATGCTGGAGTTGGGATTTATCTGCACCATGTTCGGTCATGCTTACAAATTGATGCAGTGATGGTGGAACAGCCTGTTCAATGCATCCTTCATAAAATGTACTGCTGAAGTGTGACTTGTGCTGAAGCATGTCCTGTCGTATCATCCCAGCAGCCTTGGCCAGATGGATCACGTCACTGTATTTGCTTGCTTGTGCCAGGATTGAGCCAACATCCTTCTCAAAGGCCAGTAGGATATCTCTTCCTTGGTGATGAGCTTGCAGCTGGGGGATGTGAAAATGCAGCTGGTCCTTCAATCGTGTAGCATGAACATCGGGCGATCCAACATCCAGCTGCTCAAGTCTCTGTCTGTAGTGTGTGACCAGGTCAGCAAGTCTGAAAATGGGTGGTTCAGTACCTTCACTAGATGCTTTCATCTGAGTGATGTAAGTGACCAGTTCAGAGAAAGCAGTTGGGTATGCGTCCTTGTTCGGATGAAGCTCTTGTGCTTCTTCTTGCTCATGAGCATTTCGGTGTGTTCTTTCTCGGTTGTACAGGTCTGCCAGGCAGCGAGGGTGATACTTCAGTTCTTGTGCCACAACATCTCCTGGACTTAGTTTGGCAAGGAGTTTTCCAACGCTAAGTGTCTTCGCACGATCATTCAATCTTTTAGTTAGTTTCATTGTCATTGCATGTCTTATGTCATCTTCCGAAGCTTCTTCCTCACATAGAAAGCTTTCTGTTGCTTTGGGGTCTCTGACCATTCGTGGTATCTTGCTACTGCTGCTCTCCTCTGTAGCAACTGCAGAGGTTCGCCTTTTCTGAGCTCTATTAAACTTTGTGTTGTTGAACAGAAGTCTGCAACTCTCATGATACTGTGCCTTGTTTCTCCTCAAGGTCTCCTCTATCCCATCATCTTCAACAAGTCTTGCAGGGTCAAGCTTGATTGGCAGTACATTGATTGAATGAAATAGAGGAATAATCCTTGCCAAGCTCTTGTAACCGTCATCTCTTTTTTGGCAGGATTTGCATGTGGAGACTTAAGATCTTCCTTCTTATCCTGTTGACAAAGACAACACTTTGCCCAGTCAGTGAGGAATGATTTGTTGGTAGATTTTGTGTCCATAACTATTTTTGATCTTCAGGGCCGAGGGTTTATCCTTTTACCACCCTGATGAGCACTTTCCTGTATGGGGTACAACTAGGTTCATGCCTTTTGCCCTACACCTAGTCCGATCGTTCATCTAGTGTCATTAGTCCCGTGCGATCTGTACACCATCCAGATAACTAAAACCCCGTTATCCTTGGCTCGGCTCTCCCGTGCTGGCACATACTGTCAATTCAGGTGCGGCTGCTGAACTGATTTGGGGTTGGTTAAGCAGCATTTGGGACACTAAGCTGTTGCAGTATGACATGCTTTTTCTTAGCTGACACTGAACCCCATGCTGGGTTGCACAGCAGTGATGTCACCAGTGTGCCCTGGTAGTGCCCGACAATCACTCCCTCACATGCAGAGACCCTCTGCATGCTACCCTCACCTAGTTGGAAAAAACATAAAACCATTCCATAAAACCAGTCATAAATAAGACAAATATATATCTGAGAGTATCAGAAATAGAAAAAAATCATCTGAGCATGCTTGAAAACATACATATCGACACTAAGAACATTTAGATTGACCAACTACATCAATTTCTATAAAAAAAATCATCTTTCGAAGGTCAATTTGGCAGCCATCTTGGATATCCAAATGGCCAATGAGGCAGATTTGACAAGTAGCCCCTAGGGTATGATCATGCCAAATTTCATGCTTGTATCACCATTTGCACGATTTTTCCATTATCCGCTCTACTACCAGAAGCCTGTACAACTCGCCAACAACATTGACTAGCAATTACCATGGAACACGATTCGCCAGTCATTAACATCCGGATTCAAAATAACATTGAACTTGACAGGGACTTTCAATTTATATACCGATAATTCAGACAGTGGTGAATTCAAATCTGGCTTCGTGCTTTCTGCCAATTGATGGATGTTGTGATAGTTTGTAAATAATCCTTAAATATCCTCTTGTTTCTTTTTCTAAATTCAAAAGACGAACATATTGGCTTTTCTTCTATAGAAACTGATATGTGTCGCCTTCAAGACCAGGAAAAAAAAAACATGATACGGAATGGGTCTTAGAGGTAAACATAACGCTGGTACGGTATGTTGGATGAGGCAGCTGAGGTAAACAGTGATTGGTGTATTGAGTCCATAGGGCGAAGGTTTTTGAGAGGGCAGCCAGAGACGAGATGCTGTGATGCTCATGATTTGGTCCATTCTGACGTGTAGTAGGAAAGAACTTATATAAGTGAAAGAAATGAATAAAGTAGAGGACGAGTGAAAGGAATGTTAAATAATAACATTGGAGACGAGTGAAATAAATGTTAAATAACGTTGCAGGGTGGTGATAAGATATGGTGCAGGGGGTAAGAAGATACTATACAAGAGGTGATAAGATATGGTGCAGGGGGTGATAAGATACTATGCAAGGGGTGATAAGATATGGTGCAGGGGGTGATAACATACTATACAAGGGGTGATAAGATATGGTGCAGGGGGTGGTAAGCTACTGTACAAGGGGTGATGAGATATGGTGCAAGGGGTGTTAAGATACTATGCAAGGGGTGATAAGATATGGTGCAGGGGGTGATAAGATACTATGCAAGGGGTGATAAGATATGGTGCAGGGGGTGATAAGATACTATACAGGGGGTGATAAGATATGGTGCAGGGGGTGATAAGCTACTGTACAAGGGGTGATATGATACAGTGCAGGGGGTGATAAGATACGGTGCAGGGGGTGATAAGAGGGTGATATGACACTATTATGGTCTTCCCACTAGACAACAAGACCCAAACCGTATACCATGGCTCCCATAGGTGTAAACAACGACAGACCTTCACAAATAATCCTTGTGTATCTCTAATACCTCCCAACACCATACTGACTTGACATAAACATATGAGTACGTTACTGTTTCCTCTCCCTTCTATCATCAGTATAAAAGAGTTGTATACATTGCCTTCATACAGTATTATTCTCGTGTATATTTTGGATTCTGAGCAGTATGTCCAATCTATTGATGGAAAGATGAAAATAAGACGTTATATATTTTGTTTCGGTTAGTGTTATCTCTATTTGGGAATGAAAGGGTATGTTTTGTAGTTAGTATTCTCCCGATCTCGTATTTGTGTAAACCATATAAACCAAAGTGTAGCAGAAACTGTCCCAGGGTATCGTAGTTAATCCAGGATGTAAACCAGTGTATCAAGTAGTGTCCTCAAACACATTAAGCTCCCCCACTGCCTTATGAGCCTCATCTTTGACCTATTTTAAGGGTCCATTAATTCACTCCATTACACCGCGTCAGCCTTTCCCTTTCCTCCCTTTAGCCCCTACCATTAGCTCTGGTTCCTAAGGTCTTCCACCATGACGTAATCTGCAGCACCAGGCGGTTAGGGTCATAAGCTAGGCCACACCATAACTTACCGCCACATAATGGTAGATGAGAGTTCCTGTTGGCCGGTTAACACATTATGTAGTCTCTCCCTACATGACCCGTCCCTCTCCTCTACGACCCCTCCCTCCCCCTACACGTCCTCTCCCTTCTCCCACTCGACCCCTCCCTCAACCTACACGACCCCTCCCTCCTTCCACACGACCCCTCCCTACTCCCACACGACCCCTCCCTCCCCCTCCACGACCCCTCCCACCCCCTACATGACCCCTCCCTCCCCTACTCGACCCCTCCCTCCCCCTACACGACCTCTTCCACCCCCTACTCGACCCCTCTCTCCCGCTGCACGACCCCTCCCATCCCCAACACGACCTCTTCCACCCCCTACTCGACCCCTCCCTCCCCTAGTTTAATGCCATTTAAACTTAGTTTAACGTCATTTGAAGTTAGTTTAACGTCATTTAAAGTTAGTTAACGCCATTTGAAGTTAGTTTAACGTCATTTGAAGTTAGTTTAACGTCATTTAAAGTTAGTTAACGCCATTTGAAGTTAGTTTAACGCCATTTGAAGTTAGTTTAACGCTATTTGAAGTTAGTTTAATGCCATTTAAAGTTAGTTTTCAAACCCATATAAACTTAGTATAACGCCATTTGAAGTAAGTTTAATGCCATTTGAAGTTAGTTTAACGCCATTCGAAGCTCGTTTAACGCCATGTGAAGCGCTTTTAACGCCATTTGAGGTTAGTTTAATGCCATTTGAAGCTAGTTTAACGCCATTCGAAGTTAGTTTAACGCCTATTGATGTTAGTTTAACGCCATTTGAAGTTAGTTTAACGACATTTGGAGAGCGTTGAATGCCATTTGAATTTAGGTTAACGCCATTTAAAATTAGTTTAACGCCATTTGAAGGGCATTTAACGCCATTTTATTTTAATTAAACGCCATATGAATCGCGTTTAACGCCATTTGAGGCGCATTAAACGCCCTCTGAAGCGCGTTTAATGCCATCTGAAGCGCGTTTAACGCCATCTGAAGCGCGTTTAAATTGAATTGAATTGAAACAGTTTATTTAACCAGAAAAACACCGATACAGAATGGATAATAATAAAAATATTAACATGGCTGAGCCAGTTGAGAACCTGAGCTCTCTTTTAGGCACCTGATATATACTATACATTTATCTCAAGGAAGTATTATGTAACATTTAGTATCATCTGGCATAGTACAATAGCATGGTGGTAATTAAAACATCTCATAATGTTACCACGGTTATTGTCAGGCAAGTGATTGATAGATTTGTAAACAAAGTGCACAGCAGTATGTGTTAATATTTTCGAATTTTAAATTTTCAATATGGCAAATTTTTCGTTTGTGTGATGTGTTTTTTTTCAAGTAGGTCATTGTCCGTACAACTCTCTTTTGTGCAGTAACCAGAGATTGCGTTTTTGAAGAGCCAGAGGCCCCCCATAGTGTGTGACAGTGTATCAGGTGTTGGTAAACAAGATCATGATAGATTTCTTTCATTGCTGTGAGAGAGAGTGACTGTCGAGTGTGATACAGGATACCGCACTGTTTATTGACTTTACTGTGAATGGCTTGTATGTGGTTTCTCCAGTTAATTTCTCATCAACAATAACTCCGAGGAATTTAGTATTTTGTTTGCGTTTGAGGACTGTATTACCAAGGTACAGGGGGTCCAAGTCTGGGGGGTAAGTTTTTCCTTCTGTGAAAGTTCGTGGAGTGGGTTTTCTCAAGGTTTAAGGTCAGTTTATTACGTATTACCCAGGTCCTGACTTTAGTTAATTCAGTGTTCATAGTTCTTATCAAGGAATGAAGGTCTGAGTTGCTGGCATAGAGATTACTATTGTCTGCAAATAAGTTATATTTTATGAGTGAGCTGGCGTGGACTATGTACTGGGCCGAGAATGGAACATTGGGGGACTCCATACAAGATTGGCGAGGAGTCAGATTGGTGGTTATTATAGCAGACATACTGCATCCTGTTGGACAGATATGAGGTAATGTTCAAGCTTTGAAAGGAGGATGGTATGGTCGACAGTATCGAAGGCTTTAGAGAGGTCTGTTAGGTTCTGAATAATAAGTTCTATATACAGGAGAGAACACAAACACCTGTATAGTTTTGTAGGTTCGGTTTACTGGATAAGAGTATGTACACAGAGGGAAGCAGCACTCTCCCTTGGCTAGGCTCCTTGTCAACTGCTATAGGCGACGTATGGCAAGTGATACATTAGCAGCTTCCATACGTCGCCAGGCACATTAATTAGGCATGTGGGATATGGTAATAACATTGCCACACGCTGCTAGCTAGGCTGAATAAATAATACATAAATGGAGCACATACATAATATACATACATGATATATAATCCAGCATACATAATATACATACAAGGTCCAAGAATATACCGACTGTGAACTGACTGTCATCAAAGGAATTTAAGTATGTCATTAATAAAAAGATAGTAGAGCACTCTCAGTCGACCTTCTAGCTCTGAATCCAAACTGGGAGTCTGTAAAGATATTATTGGCATTGCAGAAGGGATTTAGTCTATTACATGCTAGCTTCTCCAGTATCTTACTCAAGGCTGGGAGGACTGATATGGGGCGGTAATTCTTAAAGAGACCTTTGTCCCCAGATTTTTTTATATGCTGGGTGAACTTTAGCAATTTTCAGTTTTTCCGGAAAGACACCACTAGTGAAGGAGGAGTTACAAATGTGTAGGAGAACAAGTAGTAATAAGTGGGCTACTTTCTTAATGATGCTCATTAGTATTTTGTCTTCGCCTGCTGCTGCATCTTTGGACATTTTTATGATGGCCAGTAATTCATCTGCTGCGACAGGGGATTAGAACAGCTCATTTTGCTGTCTGTTTTGCAGGTAGGCTCTAAATTCCTCGTGGTGATCAGTTGGATGCTCTCTGCAAGATTTTTGCCAACATTAATAAAATATTCATTGAAGTGGTTGGCAATGGGGGAGGGTTCCGTTACAACTGAATCAATTATCATAAAAGCCGAGTGGGGGGCCGAAGGCTGAATGTTCCTGTTCTGAATATAATTTATGACATTCCAGGTTTTCTTACTGTCGCCTAATGCTGACTGGAGCTTAATTGTATAATAGTTACGTCTGGCATTTCTAACTGCTTGAGTTACTCTATTTCTGATACTTCGGTAAGTATCACCGAAAGTTATGGGTGTTTTTGCAAATTTCCTTTCGAGTTTGTGTTTTTCTTTTATCATTACCTTAATTTTGCCTGTGATATAGGGTTTGGAAATGAATACAGTTTCCACTGACTTAGTCTTGAGCGGGAAGCATTTGTCAAAGCAAGCATTGAAGATGCCAGAGAAGTTACAGCTGTTCACGTTAGGGTTGTTGGAGGCATAGACAAGATCCCAGTCAGCATTCATTAGGTTGTTTTCAAAGAGGAGCATGTTGTCGGTGCAGTTGTCTCTGTATTGGATTGAGACTACTAGACCTTTCAGGTCTTGTGGCTGTTTTATACATGGCAAAAACTGGAAAGTGATCTGAGATATTGTTATAAATAATTCCACTTGCAAGATTGTTAGGAGTGTTGTTAGTCCAGATGTGATCTATCACAGTGGCAGAGGTGGCAGTTACTCTTGTGGGTTTGGTTATAGTGCTGAAGAAGAGTTTAGAATGACAGGTAGCAAGAAGGTCTAATACTGCGGTGTCGGTTTCTGATTTTAATAGATCAAGGTTGAAATCTCCTGTAATGTAGCAATGTTTCCTCTCTGAACTTATGACAGTGATAAGCTCCGAAAATTTATCAAGACAATTCCTTACATTAGTGTGGGGTCTTCTGTAGAATAATCCTACTAGGATATTTCGTGTGTCGTTACGTAATTCAGTGAAAACACTCTCCATGTACTCCTCCTGAACCTTTAAGTCATCTCTTACAGAAGTGTTATACTTGATATAGGGCGACACCACCCCTGTGTCATGACGTGTTGACGCAGTGTCTATTATAATGAGGAATGTTATACAAATGGTCAATATCGTTAGTGAATTTTGTCTCACAGAACCCATGTACATCAAATTTGTGGGCAATAGATGTTCATCAATGATAGAAAATGGTATCTAGCTGAAGGGGAATACTGCTGATGTTATGGCTAATCACGGAGAAGGAATGAGGTAGTAGGAGACCAGAACTAACTCGGGAGAGTCAGGAAAGTAATAGGGTTGGTATAACCCAGTGAGTTTTGTAGAAAGGGAGTATTTTGTCGACACCATGGGTAAATGGGGTGTAACACATACGATCTAGCACATCTAAGGGAATGACACTAGCATCATCATTGTGGAAACATTGATACTGATTAAGGAACAGTAAAAACTCAGGGTCACTGAGGTGTGAAAAAGGAATGTCTAAGAACATTATAATAGTGGAGGGGTAACGTACTCACAAGTGCTACAACCAGCAGAATTAGGATGACCGGTACTGTTGAGGGTGATTCCCAGACAGAGTGGGAGGTGCGCCTGTCACTCGGTTTTGAGGGTTGCTGATTTCCACCACAGAGGGTAGACGTGTAGTACTCAAGTTGGCCGGCAGGGGGGGGGGGGGGGGAAACTCCTCAGGTGATAGCGACAGTGGCTGGTTCCCCCTCAGTAGGAGGGGGTTCTCGAGGGGCTTGGGGCGGTTGGTACAGCGGTTTAACGCCATCTGATGCGTTTAACGCCATTTGATGCGCGTTTAATGCCATTTGAGGAGCGTTTAACGCCATTTGATGCGCGTCTAACACCAATTGAAGTTAGTTTAACGCCATTTGAAGCGCGTTTAACGCCATATAAAGTTAATTTAACGCCATTTGAAGTCAGTTTAACGCCATTTGAGGTTACCTCACCGATATCTAGATGATGAGTGGCGTGCATATAATTATTTGATAGCTTATTGAGTTAAGTTAGTGTCAGTTTCAGTATTGTGACATAGAAGCAACTGGTTGATAATAACAAATTTTGAATGTTGATAGATCGTGGGAGTATTGCACTATGTCGCCACGCCGCCCCGTGACCAGAGTCCGTGCCAGGATTGTCGATAGCCTAGATAGCTCAAGGACGGATAGCGAACGCCTAGATGACGAGACTATTCGCCGTTCACGTAGTTGTAATTCGTCACCACCGCGGGTTACTCGTAGACGGCGTGTTGTGAGTGCGTCCCCTCTTCACGGGCACCTGTGGTTGTATCGCCTAGGACTCGTGATGATTTTCTTGCTATCAATGTTCCCCTGTATCCCCTGAACTTAGCTTGACCGATACTCTATCAGGTGCTCACCCATCCGCACCGCCAATTCGGAAAACTGTACCGGTATTTAATCCAGACACATCAAGACATTTAAGTAATCTGGAGAAAACCCAGGCTATTGAGACATGGCGAGACAACAGTGCAAGAGCTACCCGGGCTTTATATAAGGGTCGTGGACGTGTGACCGCCGCCCTCTCATTTTGTCGTGGGGCTGCTAGTAGTCTCCCAACAGAGGAGCCCTTCACGGGGCTCTGTGATTATAACCAATTCGAGACAGCTTTCCCAGAAATATTCTTGACTAAAATATCTGGCGCTGATGCTCGCCGTCACATCAAAGTGTTAGATAACGAAACGCCTGACGTCTTCGCCACACGTCTCCGTTCAGTATTAAACAATGCTAGCGTTGCTCCCCAACTTTCACAAGAGGCCTATGACGCGTTCCTTGTACCGTTGTACATTTCAGGGTTGCCAGCCTGGTTAGCACCACGTGTGGACCCAATAGGTACGATAAAAACATTTACTGCGAAAGCACAAATTATTTGGGAGTTGGAACGAACAGAGTACGCTTTCCATAGGCTACCCCCTCTACCTCCCGTACCTGTGACAGATATAGCACACTCACGACCCTACACAACTGGTGCAGATCAACCTCATTATAACCCGTTGGCTCTCCCGCCCCCACCAATCACGACCCCACATAACTGGTGCAGATCAACCTCATTATAACCCGTCGGCTCTCCCGCCCCACACGTACTAAACAGGCCCACCACCGCTAGTGTGCTGGAATTACATTCATCGAGGTCATCGGCTAATGCATTGCCCGAAATTTTGAGCCGGACAGCCCTAGTAGCGCTCAGATTAAGAAAAACCCACCACTTTCCCCAGACAGGACACTGATTGAGATAACTGTAAGTGGAGTCTGCCTAACCGCATTTATTGACACCGGTAGCCAGGTCACGATTATCAAGAAAAGCGTATTCATAAAACTTAGTCCCACCGGTCGGCTTGTCGGCTCTAATAAACATATCAGCCGTTACCGGTGAAGCATTGTCGATCGCCGGACAATGTCCACTTGATGTAACTGTAGGGAAGTCCTTGGTTAGTTGTTGATGATCTAGTATTTACTGGAGACATCTTAATAGGAATGGATATCTTACGACGTTTCAAAGTTGAGTTATCCCATAGTACACTCCCCGAAATAAGTTATTTTGTTTCTAAATAATATAAAGTACCCAGCCAAATTTGTCATGCACGATCAAGTCGTCGCGGCTACGAGTCTTAGACCTAAATATCAGAAGGAAATGTCCGAGTGGATATTAGCTCTTACAGTCAAGGGTAATCAGTCGGTGTCTCCAGCCGTCCCTACCTCCCAGTCTCCGGTACACATTGTTCACACTCTAGTCGAGAAACATTGTCCCCCTGAAGCACTAACTTTATTAAGGCAGCCGTAGGGAGGCTCGTAGTGTGGTCAGGGTAGAGGGTAGGGAGGCCCGTAGTGTGGTCAGGGTAGAGGGTAGGGAGGCCCGTAGTGTGGTCAGGGTAGAGGGTAGGGAGGCCCGTAGTGTGGTCAGGGTAGAGGGTAAGGAGGCCCATAATGTGGTCAGGGTAGAGGGTAGGGAGGCCCGTAGTGTGGTCAGGGTAGAGGGTAGGGAGGCCCGTAGTGTGGTCAGGGTAGAGGGTTGGGAGGCCCGTAGTGTGGTCAGGGTAGAGGGTTGGGAGGCCCGTAGTGTGGTCAGGGTAGAGGGTAGGGAGGCCTGTAGTGTGGTCAGGGTAGAGGGTAGGGAGGCCCATAGTGTGGTCAGGGTAGAGGGTAGGGAGGCCCGTAGTGTGGTCAGGGTAGAGGGTAGGGAGGCCTGTAGTGTGGTTAGGGTAGAGGGTACGGAGGCCCGTAGTGTGGTTAGGGTAGAGGGTAGGGAGGCCTGTAGTGTGGTCAGGGTAGAGGGTAGGGAGGCCCGTAGTGTGGTCAGGGTAGAGGGTAGGGAGGCCCGTAGTGTGGTCAGGGTAGAGAGTAGGGAGGCCCGTAGTGTGGTCAGGGTAGAGGGTAGGGAGGCCCGTAGTGTGGTCGGGGTAGAGGGTAGGGAGGCCCGTAGTGTGGTCGGGGTAGAGGGTAGGGAGGCCCGTAGTGTGGTCAGGGTAGAGGGTAGGGAGGCCCGTAGTGTGGTCAGGGTAGAGGGTAGGGAGGCCTGTAGTGTGGTCAGGGTAGAGGGTAGGGAGGCCCGTAGTGTGGTCAGGGTAGAGGGTAGGGAGGCCCGTAGTGTGGTCAGGGTAGAGGGTAGGGAGGTCTGTAGTGTGGTCAGGGTAGAGAGTAGGTTAAATTTTCTTGTAATTCCACATCACATTTCTACTGTAGTGAACCGCACTATTTTTCTTCCTCTCATAAATGTTACTAAACACCCTGTCCGCCTGAGAATAGGGGACGGATTAGCCCATGCTACCATAATACCCGCGGCGTCACTCATAGGACCGACGCAGCCAACACCTCAAATTTGCGTGCTACACCTAGTGCTCCTAACCTTGCTGACACGAACCCACGCTCGGAAGGCCCCGTACTGAGTAAAGATGTTGACCGGATGATTAGATCTTTGAACCTGACACACTTGAATCCTGCTGAAAGACTTCACATTCGGGACATTCTACGATCCTTCCCTCACTTGTTCTCACAACATGAAGGTGATATACGCTTCTTACCTCATATAGAACACACTATCCCTACTGGAGAAAGTGCGCCTGTACAAACAAGACAATGGCGACTACCTGAGCGCGCCCGGCAGATGATTAGAGAAGAATGCCAAAGAATGTTACAACAAGGTGTGATTGAGCCTAGCTCTTCACCTTGGATGTCACCTGTTGTTTTAGTGAAGAAACCCGACGGGTCATGTCGCTTCTGCGTGGATTACCGTAAACTTAACGACCTAACAGTCGCAGATTCGTACCCGTTGCCACACATTCAGGGTATTTTAGATGATTTTGGAGCTGCACGATATTTCACTACGTTAGATGCTAAAGCGGCTTATTGGACTATACCTGTGCGGCGAAAGATCGCGCTAAAACAGAATTTTCTGATGGGGTGAACCTATACCAATTTCGACGCATGCCAATCGGCTTAAAAACCGCGCCATCTTCAAATCAACGAGCCATTTATTTAAACTTGTCTAACATAAGGCGGGATATAAATTAAACGGGGTGAAATGTACCTTTTCCGCGCAGACCTTCATTTTCCAGGGGTTCCAGTTATCACCAGACGGTATTAGATCCGACCCATATAAGTGCCGGTCTATTGTTGACATCCCCAGATCCAGGACCGTTAGGGAGGTATGCCGACTACTACTGTAGGTGCGTGTAGCTATTTTCGTAGACACATAGATCACTATGACAGCTCCACTCACACAATTGACCAAATCAAATACTAGATTTAAATGGGAACCCAAACACCAGGCAGCGTTTGACCAACTACGGCAGAAGTTGACTCAGAATCCGGTATTAAAGTTATCTAATTTTGATGTACCATTCGAGGTCCACGCTATAGGAGCGTGTCTTATGCAAAGAGATTTTGATAATAATCCTCATACCACAGCATACTTTAGCCATAAATTAAGAGGTGTCAAATTACGCTATAGCATCACCGATAAGGAAGCTTTAGCAGTGGTTGATAGTGTCCGATACTTTGAACCGTACGTATTTCAACGCCACTTTAAGATTTTTACAGACCATCGTGCACTAACATATATCTTTAAAAAGAAGACACGTTGTCCCCGTGTGTCACGCTGCTCAAGTCTCTGTCTGTAGCGTGTGACCAGGTCAGCAAGTCTGAAAATGGGTGGTTCAGTACCTTCACTAGAAGCTTTCATCTGAGTGATGTAAGTGACCAGTTCAGAGGAAGCAGTTGGGTATGCGTCCTTGTTCGGATGAAGCTCTTGTGCTTCTTCTTGCTCATGAGCATTTCGGTGTGTTCTTTCTCGGTTGTACAGGTCTGCCAGGCAGCGAGGGTGATACTTCAGTTCTTGTGCCACAACATCTCCTGGACTTAGTTTGGCTAGGAGTTTTCCATCGCTAAGTGTCTTCGCACAATCATTCAATGTTTTATTAAGTTTCATTGTCATTGCATGTCTTATGTCATCTACCGAAGCTTCTTCCTCACATAGAAAGCTTTCTGTTGCTTTGGGGTCTCTGACCATTCGTGGTATCTTGCTACTGCTGCTCTCCTCTGTAGCAACTGCAGAGGTTCGCCTTTTCTGAGCTCTATTAAACTTTGTGTTGTTGAACAGAAGTCTGCAACTCTCATGATACTGTGCCTTGTTTCTCCTCAAGGTCTCCTCTATCCCATCATCTTCAACAGGTCTTGCCGGGTCAAGGTTGATTGGCAGTACATTGATTGAATGAGATAGAGGAATATTCCATGCCAAGCTCTTGTAACCGTCATCTCTTTTTTGGCAGGATTTGCATGTGGAGACTTAAGATCTTCCTTCTTATCCTGTTGACAAAGACAACACTTTGCCCAGTCAGTGAGCAATGATTTGTTGGTAGATTTTGTGTCCATAATTATTTTTGATCTTCAGGGCCGAGGGTTCATCCTTTTACCACCCTGATGAGCACTTTCTTGTATGGGGTACAACTAGGTTCATGCCTTTTGCCCTACACCTAGTCCGATCGTTCATCAGTGTCATTAGTCCCGTGCGATCTGTACACCATCCAGATAACTAAAACCCCGTTATCCTTGGCTCGGCTCTCCCGTGCTGGCACATACTGTCAATTCAGGTGCGGCTGCTGAACTGATTTGGGGTTGGTTAAGCAGTATTTGGGACACTAAGCTGTTGCTGTATGACATGCTTTTTCTTAGCCGACACTGAACCCCATGCTGGGTTGCACAGCAGTGATGTCACCAGTGTGCCCTGGTAGTGCCCGACAATCACTCCCTCACATGCAGAGACCCTCTGCATGCTACCCTCACCTAGTTGGAAAAAACATAAAACCATTACATAAAACCAGTCATAAATAAGACAAATATATATCTGAGAGTATCAGAAATAGAAAAAAAATTCTGAGCATGCTTTAAGACATACATATCGACACTAAGATCATTTAGATTGACCAACTACATCAATTTCTATAAAAAAAATCATCTTTCGAAGGTCAATTTGGCAGCCATCTTGAAAAATGGCCGCCATCTTGAATTTCCAAGTGGTCAATCAGGCAGATTTGACGAGTAGCTCCTAGGGTATGATCATGCCAAATTTCATGCTTGTATCACCATTTGCACGATTCTCTTGAAAAGTTGCATTTAGCTGCCCCACTATAAGGGTCACGCACCTCTAAATACGCCAACCCCTCTCCCCCCCCCCCACCTCCCCCATCGCAGCAGATTCAGGCCAGCAGCGATAAAATTCTGGTGCCCGGCCACAAAACTCTCTACAATAATTATTCTTATTACCCACCGCTTCTGTTAAAACCAAGAAGTTATCCTACCCATTCGAAAATAAGGCCATTGCCAACTGTATCAACATATTACAGGCACAAACATCGACACCAGATTAAATAACAGATCTCATTTACCGTTTACACCTTTACTAAATATATAAATGACCCAGTCGGAGCAGTCATTATATTTCTCAGTACAGTATATGAGCATAGTCTTCATTTTTCTCGTTCGACCACACGATATATCCCCAAATACCCTAAATTTCATAAACAAATGGCCATTGATATCAGGCCAAAAGTCACGGTATTAACTTTGATTCTGTTTATGGAAATTGCATGAAAGAAAAATGCAGCCAACTCGTCAAGTTTAATTGGAACTTTCGTGTTATCGAATTCATTTGACAAGTCACCGGCAGAGGTTGTTGACTCTTGCTATTTCACAATATTCCACAGAGACAGATGGTAATTTATGATAATAACAACGAATGAGAAATAACAAATGAGGAAAGTGCAGTATCAGGGCGTCATGTATTTGTTAATACGGAAAATAATTTTTTTTAAACTTATTCAGTATAATGACTTAACCCCTTGAGGACGATGACTTCATTCTTTAAGGACGTTGATTTAATCCCTTGAGGACGATGACTTGCCTTGAGGACGGTGACAGCCCCTTGAGGACGGTGACAACCCCTTGAGGACGATGACTTAGCCCCACGAGGACCATGACAACCCTTGAAGACGATGACTCACCTCTTTGAGGACGCTGACAACCCCTTGAATATGATAACGTAACCTCTCAAGCCCGTATCATCATTGGGTATGACTTTGCTTGGGAGATTGGTATCCCCGCATCCCCTGAGCAACGCTCTTGTGCATTATGCAGAAGACCCGACAGCAGCACCCTTATCCACTACCTCCTAAGATGTCCCCACACACAACGCTTCCGTGACGCCTGCTGGACCACCACTCCACGACCCCCTGACGGAGACACGATGATCCTCCCCATACTGGCCAGATATTATGTAAATAACATTGATTATGTGTTAAAGGAATATCTTTCCTTCCTTAGGCTTTAGTAAGCCCCTTTATAATATTTATACTGTATACACTTGTCACACTTGCCAGATGATTCTGGTGTCATTGTACAGGGGTACCTAGTGACAGCACTAGGATCCCGCTTTCTCTATCAAGGAATAAACAATTGAAATTGAATTGAATTAAGCCCTTAAGTATGATCACCTAATCCCCTACTTATGTGGTTAAGTCATCGTACTAAAGGGTATAAGACAATGGATAAATCCTCCTCCTCAAGGGGGTTAAGTCATCGTCCTCCAGGAGTTAGGCATCGTCCTTACTGGGGTTAAATCATCGTATATACTTTGGGAAATATAAAATTTTTTTCATCCTCACCTGAAAAATGATATAGGCATACGTATATCTTACGACTCTCACTACATGCAGTCCTATATCCTCACGTCATCTACCTTCACTCTTCTTACACTAAATCATATCCTATCCAGATTAAACTTCTCTATAATTTACGTAATATAGAAATAAAATATATCTACTTAAGTAAACACGTTAACAATAAGCTCACGAGGCCACCAGGCGTGTGGAATTAGTTTTTTTTTTTTTTTTTGGTATACTGGTAATTGAATGTTAGTGGATTGAGAAAATTTCAGAGAGAGAGAGAGAGAGAGAGAGAGATAAGTACACGCTCTCACAAAAAAGTGGTGGAAAAACAGGGGCAAAACAATGGCTATTTCCTTACATTAATACTTGTGAACTGGGCTGACAGAAGAACACTAGTAGCAGAAAGTGGTACTAACAACGTATAATGTTCCCATACTTCCCACACCACGAAGAAGCAAGACAACACACACACGGAGCACTTCACGCAGCACTTATGAGACGGGATGGTGGACGAGGAGGGTGGCGTACGATATATATATTCTTATACCCAATTAACTCATTGTAATATATTCCTCTGAAAGGTTTGTCCGAATTGAAGCTCATGGTTAGGTAACTCTTCCAACCTGTCATAGCAATGGGTCGTGTATTTTTTATCGTATTGTACATAGTTTTTGGTGCTAAAAATTGCATTATTTATTTCTTTTTTCATTACCATTTGATGAGAAGATGAATTATTGGTGACCTCGTTAATACTCTCTCATCGGTAGTCGGGAGAAAAATTTATACGACATCTTCTCAACACAGAATTGATGAGAAATATTTGGTATTCAGTTGGCCAGCAGAGTGTAAAGCAATGCATTAATTCCAGGTTGTTTATACACCTGTTCTCAGTGTGGACGACCAAATGAAATTTATTGCTGTCGCTCAGGTGTAACTCATTACCGGGAACAGGTGTGGCCGGTGTTTGTTTTAGACGGGAGACTTAGTTTCCCTTGGGCGTCTCGCAAATGATATAATACTCTACTGTTCCTTATAGTTTGTCTAATGTGTTGCGGATATTTACGTCACGGCGAAAAATCCAACATATTTAAATTTTTTATCGACAATTTCAGCAGTGATGTAGGTCTCGATACTGGTTTCAGGTCTCGTTTCAGTCTCGGGCATCCTTGGTCTCGGATTTATTCTCGAGACATTTCGAGACCAAAATTGTTTACTGATTTTCAGTTGTGTTGGGAGGGATTGGTGGTTATGTTTGGGTCAGGTAGAGAGAGTTACCTCACCTCAGCTCACTACACCATGGAAGCTTAACCGACGACCCTGAACTACATGATATCCTAACACATGTAGACAAATATGCAGCTAAAATATATGAAATGTGCAACTTGAATATCTCTTCGAATTAATCATATCCTACACAAGTAACATAAGTCATTTTTAGATGAAGAATTTGGAGTCCTCTCATGCACCTGAGTTTATTGTATAAAGCGTTACATCTGTGTTCACTACAAAAACAGTGATGTGTCCCTCCCTATAGCTGCTACTGCGACCGTTACATGATCAACTGTTGGTGTTTCATGACATTTTCCAAAATATGCAGCAGAAAACAAAACGGGAAGTGAATCAACGATTTTCGAAGCAATAAATACCATAAAACTTAAAAAATTCGGAAGGTTAGGGACCCGCCACCCCCAAAACTCACATCTACCCTTGATACGAGTTTATATCTGTCATGCACACTGCCAAGCTCTATCAAGTCTGAGTCTTCATAACGGTATTTTAAAATAAAAATGATTAAGTATACAGTAGAGTAAATTATTTCATCCTGATACCTTGTTTTATTTTAGTTCTCATCATAATAAATGGCATCTCACAATGATTTTTGGTGGGTTAGGTTACTAAGTTGTGGGAAGAAGGAAGAGATAAAGTGAGACGTCACCTTTGATACAAATTATATAGATTTTTCCAATTACTGAAAACTTCGTATTATTTATGATGAATCGTACGCCATAAAAGGCTGATCATAGTAGAATATAATAACGAATAAATAAAAACAATCTGGCAAATGTGACACAGCCAGTCCCCTCCCAACCTTTAGCTGCCAGCACGTTGACACATGAACATCTCTCGTACCTATTAGCACTCGTTAGACCTATATCAAATTTGATTAGACCATTAATTATGGGAGTGATTTACAGGCCCCCAAGTCTTGGGGAAGAAGCAGCTCATCCCTCTGGCAGGAAACGAGTAGGACAGCAAAGTACAACAACCTATGCATTATGGGGATTTCAACTTCAGAAATATTAACTGGGACAACATTGTAGGCGACTATGAATCTGACGACTTCCTAGACGCAGTACAGGACAATTTTTCAAAACAACTAATTACAGAACCTACTAGAGGTGACAATATATTTGACCTAGTATTAACCGGTTTTCAGTCAGGAAAGCGCTGCAGGTGACGCCAGTGTACTGCGCACATCATTGTCATTCCTAAAAAAAACCCTCTAATTCATATTACGCTACATAACATTCAAATCCACCGCGCTTGTAGAATCTCAGAGAACGGGAATCGTTGATAAAGACTAACTCACCTAATGAATGTTACGGAATTATTTGATGAATTGTACCCAGCTACGGGTATATAATATCAATTGTATGTATTCATAGCATTAAGGAGAAATCAAGGTATCTATAAGATGATTGGGAAAGTCCAGTTGAGCCGGACTAGTGTACTGTAGGACTAAGTGGGGGATTGTGGTTTGAAGGTCATACTATTTACGTCTGTGAACGTGTAGCGAACATAACTTCCGTAGATATCATATGAAAATACACGAGAACAATGGTCTGGAAAAAAGATAAATGTATCAGAACTATGTGAGGTGTTGGAAGTGACCCAGAAACTATACTTGAAAGGAAATGTCTTGTAGGCATCGGTGAGAACTTAATACACCTCGTATCCTCGGGTGGCGTATACCCACGACATGTACAGTGGTCAGAGAATCTTATGTCTGTGTTCAAGTAGTGCAATGTGTGAGGGGAGGATCCCTAATTACAGTTTTAAGTGAAGTGGATATACCCACGCTATGATCATTCGGCTTTTGTTCCAAGGCAGCGTCCATTGAACCCGGCCTACAGGTGTGAGTTGTTGATATAGCCCACTTAATTTCCCCAAGAACTGTCAAGCCCGAACGGTATTCTAGTATGTCAGTTAGGATTAAAATATGGATTTATAAGACACCAGGTCACAATAAACGGGAAAATGGAGAGGTGAGAACCATAAGAAATCAAAGTAAAAATTAAAGATTGGAAACTGTAGGCCTACCTGGTGAGAAGCGACAGGGCAGTGCCCTCAGTATCCTTCGTTCTCCCATCAACTCAGGTCAGTGTCCTCCATCGGGCTACATCCCGCCCTAAAAAAGACTTATTTAGCAGTTATTTCAGCGAAGACTTTGCCTGATGTATAAAGTGAAGTAGTAATGTGTTACAGGGGGTAATAACCGCCCATCAGGCATTATTTCTCAGTATCCTTCGTTCTCCCATCAACTCAGGTCCCACGCGGTCAGAGCGCCTTGCTGTGCGTTGGCCAATATCCCTGTGAGCGTCCCACCATGTGAGATGATTACTACCGGCTATGCTATTCCACTGTGAGCCTGTGGATTCCCGGCATACCACCACACATGAGTAGGAATACATAATTAAATACGCGAGAAACTCCGCTGTCGTCACTTGGAGCGACCGATAAAACAAGGCGTAGAAACAGTACTGGTATGTCCGTCTCTACCCACCGAGGGCGGTGTGCGAACGAGGTGCCTGATATGTGTACCTAGAAATTACAAGGAATCCCATACCTGCAGGTGTGGAGTATAACAGGTGTGGTGAGCTGGTGCTACAGGAGGTAAGATGGTGTTACTATGTATGATGACCTAAGGTGCTATATTCCATACAGGTGGAGCAGTCTGACGTGTGGAGTGTTATTGTAAGAAGGGTAACCAAACTCCTCGTTGTTCTTCTGAGGAAGGCCAACTCATTTGTATTTTACCGGAATGCAGTATGTTTTATAAGGAATAAATTAGTTAAGACATGTATGGTTTCACCCTTCTTTCCCCTTATCGATCTGGTCAATGAAAAACCTAACCCAATGCCTAGTCCACTCTGCACACTACCTAACGAGCTACATACTGCCCAGAGGGGGTCTGGTGGCAGCAACCCTTAAAATTAAGACTATAGTTAAGTTTTCCCCTTAGAATTAGTGACCCCAGAATCTGGCAGTATACCAGACGCTTCCATTATCTGTATCGATGGTTGTGTGGTGATGGATCTTTTATCTTTTAATTTAAATATATATACAGTATATAAGGCTGCGTCGACAATAAGGTTTGCTTCCATCTTCCTTAAGTCATGAAAAAACTTGAGTGTATTTATCCTCTAACAATAAAAAGTATTATGAAAGAGTAAATGGCAATTCTTAGCTCTCTTGCTTACCAAGATGAGGGTTAGTTCCGGCCCTGACGTGTGGATTCTCTCAGTTTTATTATTCTTTCAGTCTTTCGTCACCGCCTCACAATGGCTACTATACGGCAGCAAGGGAACCATTGTGGGAGAGAAAATGAATATAAAATTCAAGAATATTTGAACACTGAAGCATATTTTCATTGAAGACAGTTCAAAAGAAAATAACATTGAACATATCAGCGTATATCGGGATGACATAGTAACGCAAAGATATATTTGGCAAGCAAAAAAAAAAATATATGTTACCTCCATCCTTTTTCATCCAGCAAATGTGTTAGTGTCAATTTGTAGGTGAAAAATTTTATCCTCAATAGATGTAGGTGAAGCAAGGGGGTAACAATACCCCTTGGAGGCAACTGTGTGATAACTAAATTCTCGGCCTAAAGATATAGATAAAGTTATGGTAAGTATCTGAAACACACACAGGCATGGCGAGGTCTATTACAAAGTGATGAAAAGGGTACGCTCAATACTGTAGTCCACAAAACATGTAACTATGCTTTCTTTATTTGAGTCCCCCCTCTGAAGAGTTCGTTTTCTCGTTGCTTCAGGACGCCTGAGTCCTCCGTTTTCTCTCAAGCTTAGAATACACCCGAGACTTCGTTATTCCTTAGTAATGACAGAATTTGAATTTGCAAGTGGGGTTGCAATTGTTGAGATAACTTATATATGTCTGATAACAGCAGATGTGTTATTGTCAATTTGTAGGTGAAAGATTTTATCCACAATAGATGCAGGTGAAGCAAATGGGTAAAAACACCTGGAGGCAACTGCGTGATAACGAAATTCTCGGCTTGAAAAATGCGTTATAACAGCAGGTGCGCAGATTATGATGGAGGCGTGATAACCAAGTGCACTATAACCAAGGGATATATTATTACCCTTTTCCCCGGTGTGATTTTATCAAGACAAATGTTAATCAAGAACTCCCCCAACAACACAATTGGTTGCATTTATAAAGTTCCTTGCAAGGAATGTAATATGTTTTACTTAGGCCAGACAGGTAAAGATCTTGTAACTAGAATTAAACAACACAAATACAGTGTTAGGACAGGCCAGGAATCCAATGCTCTGTTTGTTCATTTGAGGGATAACAAGCATTGCATTGACTGGGATAATGCCTCCTCAATATTACCATGTAATTCAATTGATAGTAGGAACATCATAGAATCTAGTCTTATTAAACATACCGAAGCATTCAACATGAATTTGAGTAACGGCATGTACAAGCTGGACAACTTTGTAATTAAGAAGATTTGTGATCAGGTGAGAGGGCGGGTCACTGTCCCATCTGACCCAACCACCAACCGTTGTGTGCCATTTAAAGATTAGTAGGGTCATTACCTAATTACCTGACCATTGTGGACCTGGTCTCACCCTCCTCTGTATATATTCATCTTGTTTTGCATTACTCTCTCTAGTCTGTACTCACCCCTGAAGATGTGAATTACACGAAAGCGCTTGGGAACTTCGTGTTTTCTTCTTTCCTGGTGGTTATCAGCATATACCTAGATCACGCGCACCTACAGTGATTTACTTGCATATATATATATATATATATATATATATATATATATATATATATATATATATATATATATATATATATATATATATATATATATATCTTAAGAACATAAGAATGGAGGAAACTGCAGCGGGCCTATTAATTTGAAGGTCAAACATAAGGAGTGAGTTACCAAAATTACTTTTGGTACAGTGTCGACCAAGGAGGCTGAATGGGTGGAGGCAACACCCGCTGCCTCAAGTGAAGTCACCGAGTGTGACTGATGCCTTGACCAATATGGCGGCACTTTTCTCTCAGTGACTTCATCCTCCTTGGTTGATCCCTCTATAATGTGCTTAATAAATAGAACAACAGTATAAATCCTGCAGAGTTATCTGTAACCAACGCTTGTTCGTAAGTAGCTGAGGCAACTGTCGCCTTGTTGCCGTCAAGATGGCGGCCTGGCTTCACGCGCCTCTGTTACAGACACAGTGAACACCGCCTCCATCCATTCAACCTCCTTGGTGTCTGGCACAAATATGCGTGCCTTGTTGACCGGGGTGTCAGGGTCAAACTGTTGTGGATCCCCTCTCACATAGGCCTCATAAAACATGACAGGGTTGATGCCCTCGCCAAACTCGCGTCTAACAAAGACACCGTTGAATACAATTTGGGTCTGTCAAAAAGAACCCTTAAAACTGTAATTAGGAAAGAACTTATTGATGAGTTTGAAGCAAGTAGACAAGTGCAAACAGGCACTAGTCAATCCATAGTTTACCATGATGAGATGTATCAAGTGAAACATGTATATGGAGCAAGTAATAAGATCACTAGATTACAAGATGTTGTAACCGCTAGATTAAGGTTAGGATATAAGTACCTTTGGCAGTATGTTCCTCAAGCAGATGTAAACAAAACTAAATGTAAAGTGTGTGGCCATATATATGGCCACACACTTGAACACTACGTTCTCGACTGTGTGAAGATAGAACCTTTTAGGGACAGGTCCAAGCACACTGTGTGTGAAATGGCACAACACTTCATCTCTAATGGCAAGATAGCCGACATATTAAGATTGTATCCACTTTTTTGCACTTAGTAACTATATCAGTTCTCATGTACAGAACCAAATACGCAATGTGCTTGAATACCTCCCACGTAAATGTGAATAACAAAGTGTGAGGCCAGACATACTGCCTCACACGCCTGTTCTCACGCATTTGTGAATAAGTTACCCTTTATGTATAGAACTAAACAAGTAATGTAAATGAAATACTGTGTAACTTTCAGTGCCATAATATCCTGACAACCGGGGTTAATTATTATGACCCTTTGTAAACCCTACTCTGTAATCCTTTTGCGCTACCGCTCACAGGATGAGTGTGGGGTGCACAATAAAGTAGCCGCTGCAAGCGGCAAAATCAAAATCAATCCTTGGTGTCGACCCATTGAGCTAGGTACTGAAAAATTAGCTGGCATAACTATGGGGCTCCGGCAGTGACTGGCACACACAGTGGAATTGTCTCAGTGTTGGCTAAGCGTCTTTAATGCAAAAATGAATTTACTTAGTTCCATTGCACTATATAGCAGTAAAATCTGTGTGACAAATATATGAACTCTGAGTATGTAATGAAAGTTGTTATTTAGTCATGAATTTCATAAAATTACTAAGATGAGAAGGGGTAAGTTTTGTTAACATAGGCCAGGTGGTTAAGGAGGGCAAGTTTAACCTGTCTTATGAGAACTAACAATAACTAAATACAGAATAAACAAAACTATCCCTGTATGAGTCTACACGAAAGTATCCCTAAAAGTATCTGTTTGAGTCTACACTAAAGTATTCCATTATGAGACTAAGGTGACACAGCTTCAAGGTATATTTACAGGCTGAGATGTTTAATGACTGAATTTAAAACCAGTATCGAGAAATTTACGTCACATAACTCTTTCTCGAGCTATTCACTTAATTACAAAATGAGGGTTTTAAGCACTTTGACGAGGACTTAAGACGGTGTTAATCGAGTTTATATTACCCTGAGGACTCATTGTGTGTTCTATGAAGACTTGGAGTGAAAATATTTATTAATTCCATAAAAAAATATTAATTCAGACTATAATAAAACCTATTGACTAACTATACCAGCGAGACAAAAAATATATATTCCTAAACACAATAAATAATTTCCCAGAGGGTTTAGTTAAATTCGAGTTCGTAATATTCTCTATCTTGTCAGTGTAAACAAGTTTATTCGATGAAATCACATAACCCACTGGAGTTTTATATCCTAATTAAGATATATTCCTGACAGCACAAAACAAATGAATTACAGTAACATAAAGATCGAGGGCATTGAAGTGATAACCGTGGTTACATTATGAGATGTTTTTATTACCACCATGCTGTTGTACTATTCCACATGTTAATAAATGTTGCATAATACTTCCTTGAGATAAATGTATAGTATATATCAGGTGCCTAAAAGAGAGCTCAGGTTCTCAACTGGCTCAGCCATGTTAATATTGTTATTATTATCCACTCTGTATCTGTGTTTTTCTGGCTAAATAAACTGTTTCAGTTCAATTCAAAGTCTCATCAACTTCGGTCTGAGATGAACAAATGAGAATCAAGTTAACCCAGTTTGTCCTAAGAACGGGTCATATGAGGTAATTATCTCGTATCAGTAAACTACTCCGCCATATTCTTCGATTTTCGAGTTAATAACTTCACGTTATCATTCTTTCGAAAATAAAAAACGTCGTCACTAAGATATTACTTACTAAAGCTCGTGCCAACATACACAACAGCGTGTAGAGTTCTTGTCTGGAGGGAAGGAAGACGTGTTGTGTTGTGGTATTCGTGTGATGGCGTCCCTCTGAAGCTGGGAGCATGACTTAAGTGTGTGTTACAGGTAGCACTGTGGGAGGGGTGGGGGTATGGTGCCTTCTCTTCCATGAATATGAGTGCGGAGATAATGGAGGTTGAGTTTCCGAGGACCTTACAGGAATAAGGGTCTATGTCAGACCTCTTCAACTTTATTCAGTCAATCCTGTGGTGTAATAGTGACTCTGACAATGTTGATCGGGAGCACTGCAATAATCATATCACACACACAATAAAATATATGTCTCCCTATCATTCTCCTCTTCTCTCTCTCAATAGCGGAAGGAGCACAGACCAGGGTGATAAAGGAGGTAGGAAAAGAGGTGTGCGCTCCACTAAGACTCCCGTTCAGGAAATTTTTGGATCAGGGTAAAGGGACGCGCCTAGTGACTGAAAATTAGCCAACGTCACCCTAGTCTACAAAGAGGGTAGGAAAAGTGCAGCAGAAAACTATAGGCCGATCAGCCTAACATCACATATATATAAACTGAGAAATTTTTGAGGAAAGCCATCATCCAACACCTGACCGAGCAGTCATCAACGTATCATAACACAGTTTCATGGAGAGAAAATTTTGAACAACAAACTTGCTCACGTTTCTTGAAGCGGTAACAAACTACGTGGACCAAGGTTTACCGGTGGCTGTGTTGTACATGGATTTGTCTAAGGCGGCGTTTGACAAAGTCCCACATGCACGACTAGCCTTTAAGATCCAGACACATGGTATCACAGGTAAAATTAATAATGAAGTGGATTAACAATTGGCTCGAAGACAGGCAACAAAGAGCGGTCATAATGGAGTTCATTCAGAATGGATAAAAAAAATAAGGTTCTCAGTGGGATATCACAAGGTTCTATCCTAAGATCTACCTTGTTTGTGATCTACATTAATGACAGCGATGAAAATATATCGTCACATTGTTAAGTTTGTGGACAACACGAAGATATTTGACAATATAAGAACATAAGAACATAAGAATGGAGGAAACTGCAGCTGGCCTATTGGCCCATACTGGGAGGTTCCGTTTACACCCAACCCCTATTGCTCATATAAGCATCCAACCTGTTTGAAGCTATTCAGCGTATTCGAGTTAATGATGATATTTGGTAACTTGTTCCATTCATCCACTACTCTGTTTTCGAACCAGTGTTTTCCTATTTCACGCCTAAATCTAAATTTGTCTAATTTAAAACCATTGTTACGAGTTCGCTCCTGGTTGGATAGTTTGAGTACCTTTGTAATGTCCCCTTTGTTTAGCCCTGACTTCCACTTATACAGCTCCATCAGGTCGCCCCTCGCTCTACGTCTCTCGAGGGAGTGCAAATTAAGATGCTTTAACCTGTCTCTATACTCAAGGTTCCTAATGCCCGGGATTAGTCTTGTCATTCTCCTCTGAATTCTTTCCATTGATTCTATAGCCATTCTGTAATACGGTGACCAGAACTGAACTGCGTAATCCAGGTGTGGTCTCACAAGAGCAAGATACAGTTTTAGGATGACCTCGCTAGTCCTGTAACTAACACCCCTTTGTAGGAACCCAAGTACTTTATGTCGCAATTATGCAAAAATATCTGCACGAGCTGTTCAGATGACCGCACGACTGGCAAATGCTTTTTTCCATCAAAGGCTACACGTGGGTATAATGACCTTAATCACAACGATTTTGTGTAAAACACCTTTTTGGACATTGTTGAAAAGGAAAAGAAACCTCGTCATTACGACTGACCAATCACTGAAGGCAGAACAGCGAAAAAAACACAACAATAACAACAACAACAACAGGAATTTAAGAATTATAAGTCATATCTTCAAATACAAGGTTAAGAAAATGCTCCTCCAACTGTATGTCTCATGTACGTCCCCATCTGGACTACTGTTTACAAGTATGGAACTTTACCTCCAGATAGACAACAACCCTAGATATGGTGCAACACAGACGACTAAGATTATTCCTGAACCACATCACCTCGATTATCCAAGTAGACTGAGGCCTCAGGACAAACAACTCTTCAGACAAAACACTATGACAATTTCAGACATTCAATTTCTTGAAAGACCAATTTTTAGTGATGTCACGCATTACCAACTTCTACAAATTAACGATTAAATTAAGATATTAAGTTAACCAGTAAACTTTAAAATACCGGTTAACTTACCTGAATTTTTAAAAATTAATCGATTAACTCCGAATAATTATCGATGAATCTCCTTTATGAAAATTGCAAATATATACTGTAATATAAAACACAGGGCCCTGAGCACCCATACCGTTGGCTGTCCTGTACGGTACACGTTCGTACTCGTAGATGCGGCTGTTTCTCAGTTATTATGTTATTTAATCCACACGTAAATTCCTCAAAACAATTTGGTTACAGACTGGTTAACTTAATCGAAAAAGATATTAACTATTTCATGCAGCCAAGTTAACTTAATCGGAAAAAATTAATTAACTAGTGAAATATGAAAGTTAACTGTCCCACGTGTTGCCTGCTATCAACACGAGGGAACATAACTTCAAGTTCGCCAAGATGTTATACTGGAAGAATAGGAACTACTTCACACAAAGGGTCGACCTATGGAACAATCTTCCAACTCAAACCATGGAAGCGAAAAACGGAACAGTACTGAGTTTCAAAATAGCCCAAAACTATCAAGAGCAACGGAGTGATCCGACTGGTCTTCTTGTCTCAGCATGACCATCTCTAGATTGGGTGGCCAATAGGTAATATATAAACAGCTTACATATCAGCTAAACTTGTTCCCTCCCCTCCCTCCCCCGCCGGCCAGGAAGCAGCTAGGAACTCTGCCTCCACCACAGCGTAACTCTATTTGGAAAATTTTGTTCTGTGTACGTTGTTAAGTCTTCGAGAAGACGATCACTCTCTAGCAGTTTATATATTATTTATAATCACGCTCCCTAAAACTTGTCTTCTCAATTTGTGATACTTTCTTTCCCCTTATAATATGAAACACCATAACTGACTACAAGAGTGACGGCCCATATTGGGGTCATCTTAGAGGTTAAAGGTCAAATAAGTGTACAGTATAGTGCAATCACTTTCAGATTTCATTAATGTATACATTATCCTGCCTCCTCTTACTCTCACTAACACCCTCACTGTATCAGCCACTAATGTTGATAACCCTGGTGGTCTTTCTATAACCAATAACCTCTTTTTGACTTACCACATTTATAACACTGGGACGACTCAATAATACAGGCTTCCCTTTACGGTCTCATCTATCATATACTTCCTTTCTACTCTATACAGCAACCACGTCCTCACGGGTTGACTGGAACCCCATTCACCTTATCACTAATTAGTACACATCAATTCCTTCTTTCCTCCTTTAATATCATATGCTTCATCGTTTTCTCTTCTATCGTTAAATTCATGGCCAGTGTGCTAATGAAATCTAGTCCCATTAGTTCCGTCTTATTTCAGTCCGACTTAATACTTCATTCTTATCATGCCATTGCTACGATATTAAAACCTCTAGTTAATAGTAGGTGATTTTATATAACACTTTCAATGATTACTTGATAAAATGGGTAAGATGTCAACAGAAGTGTCAACACCGTGCAAATTATAGTTAATGGCAGTTAATTAGTTATCAATTAATTGTGGTAGAGGGTAGAGGTTAAGACGAACGGTGACAGCTTTCTTATACTTAAAATACTTATTTACATATAAACATAGCCAAAAAAACCTAGAAATAGGTCAGAACTCAACAAATATTAATTGAATTATCACACAAGTACTAACAAGGTTGACACTAATTAATCACTTTTAAGAGTTACTGGGGAGGTCTCTGCATTTTAGCACCAAAACCACATACGTATATATTTACACCAATGATTCGCTTCAGTTCTAGTAAGATTCCCACGTATTGGCGACAGATTCATATAAGTATACAAGTCAATAAATATATCAACTATAATGTAAGTTTGTCTCGTAATCACAACACTTTTGATAGGCGTTCCACAGAAGGCAAGGAACTCTTAGAGATCACCTATTTTCACACTGGCATAACTAAGGCTCGATAATACCCCTATGACGAGAACTCTATTTAGACAAGAGGAGACGTACAGCACTGGAGACAGTAAGTCGACCAAGGGAAATTTCTATATTAAGTTGGGTGGATAATGTAGTGAATGAGCTGTTGCTTCTTGTTTGCTGGCCGTCGACAGCTTGGGTCATTACAGCGGTAGTAACTAATATTACCTCTTCCCTTCCTGAGCAGATGTCCCTCCTCCTAGTGTCAGTCCTGGCACTTGATGTTATTAAGGACCTGCCACACTTTGCCGTAAACAGATAAATTATACCGGGAATTTTCCCCCTACACACTCACCATTCTGTCACTTTATGTAACTTGCTGACAAATCCCATGACCCTTCAGGCTTTTACGCCCTTAATGCAGGAGTCATAAAGGCAAGCATGAATTACGCATGCTTCAAAGATGGGCGCTGTAAACGCTTCTGCGCTTCACCTTGCACAGGATGTAAGGGGGTGCCCAATAAACTAGCCTCCTCGGAGGCAATCTAAAAAATCTATGGGGGACCCGTGGCTTTTCAAGGTGTTATTTGTCTTCCTCTTCTCCGTCTTCCTCTTCTTGTTACCAGGCAATTAATCAAAGGACGTGGAAAACAATGAGCTCCTGTCCTGGGTCTGTGCATGGGACTTTATATCAACAAGTATTGGGGGCGTGGCTTCTGGTGACATCACTCTTCGATTCTAATTGAGTAGCTAATTTTTTCCGCCACATGTGAGGAGGAGAGGGGGGGGGGATAGGCTGCAGCGACGTGACTGGCTCCTGGCTGTCGCTTTCCACCTCTCAGGGTGCACTCAGGTGTCTGAGGAAATTTCCATGACGTATTAGTCTTAATAAGTGACACTACCAATAAGTAGTTAAGTTCTATTTCGTCATTCTTTAATATCACTTCCTTCCTTCCTTCCTCACTCTTCTCGTCTCAAACTCCCTTCCCTCTTGCCGCTCTAGCGTCTTTCCATCTGCATATGTCAGCTGATAACTTTTTAAATGTATATTATAGTACACACGCTAAAAATATGTATCAATCCACGTGTGAAACATTATGACACCACAGACGATGGATATTGTGATATGCTCGTTGGTCCTGTTCCTAGTTGGTCCTGTTCCACGTTGGTAGCCCTGCTCTCATCGCTCCTCGTCCCCTATTGTTTCACACAGTGGCTGGATACATAATTTTTACCGAGTGTACTACCATACGCTTTCCTCTTACTGCAACATTCAATAGTGTATCTTAATTTTTCTTATTCACAGTGTACTATAAAAGCCTAGCCTGAGTATTGGTCGGTAATATCATCCTTCAGAGAACACATTGCCTTGTGGTTTTCTCTCGTCCACCACACAGTTAAAACACAAGTTACTAGCCATACATAAACAACAATCACGACAAATGAAAGTCTACCTGCAGATTGAATCGTGTCTTGAAAAATTACCCCAGTATGGCTACATTATGGTGGAAATGGCTGGTTCTCCAACTGGCTATAATTGTTCAAAGTGAAACCTTACTTGGTGGGAGAGCAGAGGGCCAGCCTAAGACAACAGTTCAGGCAAGTACTCTCTCTCTCTCTCTTGTGTGTGTGTGTGTGTGTGTGTTATATACGCTCATCTCGAACGAGTGAAATGCAAAACTGCAACACTGTACCTTGCAGGATTCGACACCTCACCTCCCAGATTGGTAGGCGAGGGTGCTACCACTGAACCATGGGTGGCTAAAAGTCTTCTTTACTTAACCTTATCACTTGCGGCAATTATTCCACCGACAGCTCTCCGTGTGTGTGTGTGCCTAGGTAATGGTGGGTCGTGTGGTAAAATATTTCTGCGTTGCCTGGTGACTGAGAAGAGATTAACTTTTTAATGCACTGTTATAACAAAAAAGGTAGATCTATAAGACTAACGACCTATTAAGTACAGTGTGGACACGGTACACGGAGCCATAGGTACCGCCTACACTGTACTTGAGTGCCTTCATTTCTCCAGTTATACTGAGGTATCTATTCTTAACTTGGCCGACTGGAGATGCCCTTGACGCAAACCAGCAGCCCTTAGGACAGGAGGCGAGCTCTGTGGTACAGTGGCAGTGTCTTCACCTACTACTAAATGGCCTGAGTTTGAATCCTTGTACGTCACATGCATGTAAAGTCACGTGATTTAAGGGAAAACTGCGTCATGGCGATAATTTCCACATTTCGAATTTTATCCCAAATCTATTTTATGTGTCCGTGAGAACAATCAAGTTTATAAACAACACATAATATAAGTAAATAACTTCAGTAAACTTTCCTTGCCAAACACTCAGAATCTCAATCTACTAGGACAGTGGTTCTCAACCTTGTTTGCCCCATGCACCCCTTTCACCATATGTCAGAATGTCATTCCCCCCTCCTTTCCAAGATTGTCTGCCTCAAAAAGTGCATTCCAAATAATATGCATATAATACTGAAAATCCTTTATTTTTTCCATATTAGTATCAGTTTCCCCCACCCCCCTGAAAACCTGAGGGGGGAAATTCCCCCCCTGGTTGAGAACCCCTGTACTAGGACTCGGATTTTCTGCTATAGTAACTGTCATGTAAAGGCAGAACAGTACAGAAACACCAGTTTGTGGGTAACCAAAATCTTGTTGGAAATTGCAAGTGCACAACAGTGGAACTTCGTCAGTATTAGGAAGATGAACAATACAAGTTCCTCAGAGCGAGGCATAATATTCTGGTAAAAATGTGCTGCAGAAATATGCACATGTAATGTTGGCCAGCACAGGACCAGGGGGCCCAGCAGAGTGTCTCACGGGACGCCTCGCCCTCAGTGTTGACTGCCTGGGGAGGTTCCTCAACAACAACCCCGAAAAAGATGGGACATATTTTTCCGTCTAGTGTAGATCGTGTACAAAGGGAAAGTATTTACTGACTTTTTCTTCTAATGTTGTATTGTATAGACGTTTTATAAATACAGTATAAACTATATCAAACTATTAATCTTGTCGTGAAGTAACAATTTTTTTTTATTATTATTACTAAAATTCATAAAGAAATAGTGGAAACAGTATTTAGTAAGAATGTTTTAATCCATTAAGACGACTTTTGCCAGCTTAACAAAAGCAAACTTTGCCCAAGTCAGGTTAGGTACTGGACGAGGTCAGAGCTTGGTCTATTATCAGCAACAGCAGCTCTGAGAACCAGGCGAAGATTACAGAACTGTTGACGTTTATCCGTGTTAAAAATATCTCCTTTATATATCAAGTGAAAGGCCAAACATCGTGCATTACGAGTAATAATCTCTCTTTTTAACTATGGTGTAAGAACAATGACTTGAGCATGCTTTCATCGTGTTCATTCAGCGAGATGTATAAATGCATGACCAGAAATGTAAAGAAAATAATAAAAATAATGGTAAAGAATGACTCGGCATCGATGTACAGTATATCAATACTGTCACCCACACCACAACTAGACAGTGATGACGCGGCTTTTGTCTTGACATACGCTTTTAATTCTAATACTCGCACTTAAAACAGGAATACATGTATTGGTCGCTTCACTATAGATTTCATTCATATTTTTGTTTTGTCAGTTTATATTTAGTATTTTGGTCGTCACTTTTTATGACTAATGCTTATTTTCTCAATTATTTCACCTTGATAACCAGGCAACTGACACAAGCAATGAACATTTATTCGTTTACACTAATGAAATAATGACCGCAAAATAATAATATGCACCGAACAAGAATGAATTATTTACCATAGAACACTGGCCACTGCCACACTAACAGTAGCTTCTTCACCCAAACTTCACAAGCAGCGGTGATCTTAGTCAGCTGGCGTCATCTCAAACAAGATCACATGAACACTAACCCCCAGCTTATTTTACCATAAGATTAATCACCCTAACCTAATCCGTTCAGATAGCGTTTGGATATTTAATCATCAGTTGAAATAAGTTGGGGTAAGCCCAGTTGGATAGCAGGGGTCAGTTCAAGTGGATGGTAGTAGTCAGGTGAAGTGGAAGGTGGTGAGGTAAATAGTAGAGGTCAGGCCAGGTGGACAGCAAGTCAGGTCAGATGGAGAGCAAAAGTCAGGGCAGGTGGATAGCAAGAGGTCAGGCCAGATCAGGTCAGGGCCATCAGAGGCACTCACAAAGCCACCGACCCATACGGTAAATAATTCCTATAATACACCACACGCCTAAAATTCGCTTCACCTGTGTACAGTATACTTCCCCAAAAGTATCGCCCCCCCCCCCCTGGGCCTGGTGTATTTGGGAATGAACATAAGAAAATAAGGAGTCTGCAATAGGCCGGTTGGCCTGTGCATGGCAGCTCCTGTCGAGAGTTACTACCACTCTCTATCATCCATGAATCTATCTAGCCTCCTTTTAAAATTTTCCAGAGTTCCAGCACTTACTACTAAGTTGCTAAGCTTGTTCCACTCGTCCACCACCCTATTTGTGAACCAGTTCCTTCCTATCTCCCTCCTAAACCTAAACTTATCCAACCTAAATCCGTTGCTGCGAGTCCTATCCTGCTCGGATATTATAAGAACTTTATCTATATCCCCTTTATTGATTCCTTTCACCCACTTAAATACTTCTATCATATCTCCCCGTACTCTTCGTCTTTCTATGGAATGCAAGTTTAGTTTCTTTAATCTATCTTGATATGGAAGGTTTCTAAGTCCCGGAATCATTTTCGTCATTCTTCGCCGCACCGACTCCAGTGAATTTATATCCATTCTATAATAAGGGCACCAGAACTGAACTGCATAATCGAGGTGCGGCCTGACTAGCGCAAGATATAGTTGCAATAAGACCTCTGCACTCTTATTACTTACACTTCTAGATATAAAACCTAATACTTTGTTTGCCTTATTTCGGACATTAACGCATCGTTTTCTAGGCCGTAGGTCCGGGCTTACAAGTACCACTAAGTCTCTTTCACAAGTCGACTTCTCTCGATGCATGGAACCTACGACCATCCAAATGCTGTGAATTTTAAGTTCAGGCTCAAGAAGTTACTCCCGGGAAAAGACGTTTCACTAATTTCTGGGAAATCTAACACAACTAATGATAATTTTGACTGCTTGTCAAGACATATTGGTCTTACACAAACAAATGATAAAATTACACCTTTCAATAACAGAGCTGGCAGAAGAACTCTATATAACTAATCAATGTTTAATGAAAACCTAGGAGAGTGTATAAACCCTGACCAAAATGCAGGAAAGGCAATAGATTTAGTCATAGAAGAGGAAGTTCTTAGGTAAGTTGATGGCTATATTATAAGAAGGTTTTGCGTGAAATACCTTCACTTAGGCCAAAGAGTCCATGACCAGAACATGGGGCAGAAGAAATAAACAGAGGTGAACTGTATGTTCCTTGTGCCACTCTTAACCATTATTCATCACTTTGGGTCACATGAATATTAAAACCAACATTTTTCACCTGATTATTTAACCCCTTAAAATTAACCTAATTTAACCTAAAGTTAACCTAAACTAAAGTAAACTAGCATAACATAACCTCACATAACATAACATAACGAAACCTAACTTAATTTAAACAAACTTTAACTTTACCGAACCTAAACTAACCTAACCTAACCTAACCAAACCTAACCTAATTCATACTAACTTAACCCAGGTAGCATCATAGGACGTTTAATTATCAGGTGAATTAAACTGAGGTTGGTTAATCTTACAATCCACCAATTCTAAACTTTCTCACTCAGATATATAAATTATTACCACGTTTGATCTACAAAATGTATCTTAACAATTTTGTGTCAGACATTATGACATAACGGACGAAGGATTTTGACAACCCTACAGTTACAACAGGAGTCACAGTGTTCATTCTGAAATTTATCGGACCCTTACGTATATATATTTTTTTAGTATGTGCAGTTCAGCTCCAAACACTGAGACTGATCTTCAACATACTTCTGTGAATCCAATAGTAAACAAAGAAGCCCACCTTAGCTTACCTCGCCAAACCTAACCTAACCTCACCTCACCATCCCTCACCTAGCCTCACCTAACTTTACCTCACCTCACCCAACCTCCCCTCATCTCAAGTAACTTAACCTAACCTCATCAAACCTCACACTTACCTAATATAACGTTAACTTACCTAATTTAACGTAAACCTCACCTTACCTAACCTCACCTAACCTCACCTATCCCCTTCCAAGTAGCGTAAAGGTGTTTAATTATTATTTTCACCATTAGAATATTTATTTTAACCCACTGAGCCAGAAGATAGTGCACAAGCAGTGAAAATAACATAGAACGAAAAAAAATAAAGTAAAAATGAAGAGATGAAGGAAACTGAGCGTGTGAAGTCCTATTTTATGGCCGGGAAGAAGAGGACATTATCTTTCACCTCGCTGGGCGGTGTCTGTAGAGCCGAGAGATTAGTGTGATGGTCGAGCGTTGGCTTCCTGAGTCAACCACACACGCGTCGGAATCAGCAGCTTAAAGTGTCAGCACAAGGCATATTCCGAGTTATCTACGCGCATGATGACAGACTTGATCTACGCCGGAATCAGCTGCTTAGAGTGTCAGCGTAAAGACAGGAGGAGTAAGACTTTGTGCATTTCCTCCACACTTTGAGCTTCTCTAGTCACGAAACCAAAGTTCCAACCTTGATTACGGGTCATTAGGAGGGGGTGAGCAGGTCTGGGTGGCGCCTCTATCGCTCCTCAGTCATAAAGCGGGACTCGACAAGCTCATTCCATTCTTTATGACTGGTACCAGATATCAGACAAGTCTCAAGACCTAACCCAGCAGTGTGGAAGAAAAAGTTCCATACACGATAAAAGAAAATATCTTGATAAAAACTCAGGTACAGGTTTTCTGCAATCATTTTATTTTATACTGAAAACCTTAATTCTTTGAAGGGAGTCGAGTAGGGATACAACGTTCCTGTCATAACGTTAGCGTAGCTGGGAAACAGCTCACCGAGTGTTAAGCCTCGGCATACAAGAAGGTAGCGTGGCTGACACTGTCCTCAAATATCTTCACTTCTCCATTTACTCCAGAGTGAAGAGATCCAGCTGTAAATGGGTACCATCAACAGCTGAGAGGACTACCCCCAGCCTTGAGAGCGAGCCAACATCCCTTAGGACACGGTACAAGCGCTGTATCCACTCACCCACCGCACCCCTCTTATGGTAGGTTTTTGTTACAGTTTTCATTAAAGACTTTTTGCCTTAAGTATATATAGAACGCCATGAAGGAATTTTATTTTCAGAAGGTCGGGGAACGAGAAAGAGAACTCCCATTCTGGTTAACCACAAGAGGGTTCTGTGAAAGGACTGAAGCTCACTCAAGATGAAAACTAGGATTACTGAGGAAATAACACCTTCCTAGGCAAGATGTTGCACGAAACCGTAAAATATCAACAAGTTTCTTAAAACGATAACAAAATCGGGAACGAACCTACAAAAGAACCTTGTGTAGGCTCTGAACATGATAGCCTGTACTGTACTACTCTCTACACTGATAAATGTTAATAAAGTATAGAAATTTTGAGGATGAAGATCGTTCGAGCATTCACTCAAACATTCAACACAGTGAATGCTCGAACTCAAAGTCACCACCAACGGAAAAACTATTCATTCATGCCTAAATATGCTGCCTTGTACGGTACCCTTTTACCACATTATACTCTTTTATTATCTGACAATTAAATATTTAATATTCCCCAGGAGCCTTTCATGACACAGATACAGTTTCTCACAGGGATCAGCCATGCATAAAACCTTAAGTTATAGTATAATTCCTGTTAATAATGTTCCCTCCAAGACAAAAAATCTCCTGAACTTTCGCAAATAACAATGCACAACCCTCAGGTCTCAGACTCACTCATAGACCTTAACGTGCAAGTGAGGCGAGAGATAATCCTCACGAAGGATAGTAAGATCAAATTTATTGGAGGTCTCATATGGTCATTTCTCTCTCATCAGCTTTAGATTTTGAAGAGACAAAGATGAAGGATCTTTGATTACCAAATTCTACTAACGTGAAGTAAAAAGTTCGCAATACATCAACTAATTTACTGATCATCTTCGTTTGTCTCAGGAATATATATATTTTTCCAGTTGTTGGACCACCTCTAAGGTTCTCACCCTAAAATCCCTTGACCAGATGTTAAGTGAAATTTTGAATCCGACTCTCATCTGTAGCGCCTTAAGACCCATTCCGTGGAAGGTGTGATGCTAGACTTACAAGGTGATGGGAATGACTCCACCCCCACGAGGTAAACCACAACCTGTCCAGGAGGCGAGTGTGTTCTTACTACTGAAGGAACCGTCACAAAGGCCAGAGATTCTTCACAATATATTAAGAGTTCCCTATGTTGACATTATATTCAATAACAGCTCCTACCTCACCTCAACTCCCTTACCCCTCCGCACGAAAAAAGAAAACAAAAATGAAATTGAAGATTTATTAAACCACTGAACATTATACACCAGTTAGTATTAAAAGACTTATAAGATATACACAATTTGTCCTGACTAAGACTCGTCCCACAACAAACATAACACACCAAGTCAAAACAGCCTACATGTTCTGACAGCCTATCACCTTCAGCCTCATAACACAAACATTACGAGATGAAGAAAACTTTTATCTCCAGCACGAGTTAAGGAAACCTTTTATTTACAACTGAAAATAGAGAGGAACTTTTATGTACAAGATGAGTTAATAATGCGGGAAAAAGTGCAAGTAAAAGCAAACAAATAATGCTATATGATTTACCTTCATAAACAGTAAATCAAAGACTAAAAATCCAGATATAAATTAAGTGTAACGAGGCCTCACCAAGACACAGAGAAGAACTAGGCAGGAGACAAGAAATTATCCCAATAACTCTACTTTATGAGCTACAGTGTTGAGGTCATTAGTTATAGTAGAGAGTAATGGATCACCTAAGGATTAGCCCCCCACTCTATTTCACCTAAAGATTATCCAACCTAATGCTAACCTAATCAGCTTAACCTAACCTAATTTAACCCTAACCTAATCTAACGATAACATAATCTAACCCTAACCTGACCTAACATAACCTAACCTAACACTAACCTAACACTAACCTACCTAGCACTAATCTAACCTAACCTAACGTAATATTAACCTACCCAACATCAGAACTTAACGTTCTGATGGGGAGCTAATCTTCAGGTGACTCAAAGACACTTACGTTCTGATTATATTAAAAGATAATTCAGTTCAAAAAAAAATAAAAAACAGTGAATCAGGATAAAATCTATAAAGACACATTATCTTTCAAGTACAGTCACAGTAACTTATATCTGAGATGCGTGTAAACAATGCCATTACGTGACGTGCTGTTGCCGCAAGTTACCAGATAAACAGAAGTTCCCCTGATATAAAAGTGACCCAGCTCATTAAATACTATGTTAAGTTTCTCAAAAAAAGTTGCGCTGAGGTAAATTTCCGTGTAAGCGCTCGAGAGGAAGCTATTATCACCTACCAAAAAAACAAAAAAAAAAACGTTTAATACACTTTCAGCTTGAGCGAGCAGAGCCTATTGTGGGAAGGTTTAGTTCTGAGAAAATTTGCATCCCGGAAACTAACACAGGAACAAAAACACTTCCTGGAAAAGTTAGGTAAAAACACTATCCTGGAAACTAGTTTAATTTAATGTGTAGTTATCTGATGAAACAAACTACGTAATCAGATAATAGAATCGTCAATGGGACACTTAATATCACTTAAGATTAAATGATTAGTAATGAAGAAAACGTAGGTGTGAGCTCCTGGACCCAAGAACTGTGATCCCTCATCAATAAAATAGAACTGCACGTCGTTCACAGGCGGGTCTCTGGCCAAGGTCCAACGTGCGCTGCATAATGTACGCGCTAAAGCCTGGGTGGAGAATTGAGACTCATTCACTGTTATGGAAATTCTTTTGCTGGAGTTGCAGTTCAAAGGAAGTCATCGAGCGACGACACTACCTGGAGTTTCTTCTATATGGTGTTTGGCGGGGAAAAAAATACAACATTACCGGGGAGTTAAAGTTGAGGACGAAGGCAAGAGAATTTTATGTGATGAAATGTATAGAAAAAATATATTAGAAGTCGTATGTAAGCAACAGAAGGTAGACAGAGACCCCGACAGCCTGTGGGAGTGTAAACATAATAGGGACTTGTGATATACCCGAGAGGACACAGTGAGTACAACATCACTATGTACTGGTGTAGCGGCTGCCACTTATCCAGACTCTCGCCTCAGTCACCTTCATCAAATCACGCTCATTCGCGACGTTAATGAGAAAAGTTGATCAATCAGAATACATCAACTTTATTACACATACATCCACTACTGTCATGCATAACTCATGGCAGAAATACTTGTCCAAAATCATTAAATTAAGTCTCATGAATAAGTTGTTTAAGGTGTCATTGATCTTAAATCCCAAATGGTTGCTAGACCGGCCATGTTAAATATAAAAAAAACTGCAATTAAATGCGCAAGTTTCATATTAATTCTGTAATTAATAAAACTCCCGACATGTTCAACAAGTTACCTAATAATGAACCAGGATGCATAGTGGTCACTTTTGAACCTCAAGTTAATACATACTAAACAATTCAAGGCTTTCAACAGTCTTATTATAATCCACAACTTAACAAGGCTCTTAAGAGTGTTAACAAGTTTAACCTATCAACAGCCAGAACACCTAATTAGTTTGCATAAATTCCACCCATAAGTAATAAGCTGTTCTTGTAATTTAAAGTAATGTTATTAGTGACCATGATTATGTACAGTTTTTAACGACCTCCATGCTGTTTAAAATTTCCACCAATCAGGATATACGATGACTTAATTAGTGTTCGTGAATCAACAAGTGTATTTATTATCGTTTAATAACAACACCTATTAACTGAGGCTTCCATTGTCTTATAAAATCAAGTACCAAGACCTAGAATACCTGCTTAATATATACGACTTTCGCCCATTATGGTAATATGTGATTCATGGCATCTAACCAAGTATACAGATTTTCTTAAGAATGAGCTGCTTGATATGGCCTATACGGTGTTTTGAGTTTAGCCAATCAGGTGCCAGGATTGTAATTAGTACACGTGATCAGGGTAACTGTGTGCAAGTAATTACTGAGTTTAATTGACGTTCATTGAAATTTCTCTGAGTTACAGAATAAAAGTGAACAATAATCAAAAGTCTCTCTGTGGTCTTGTCAGTACATCACCTCTGAGCCAAGGATCATAAACATATAAACAAGTATTTCTGAGAAGCTGTTGTGGACTCAGACACCGACACAAGAGGTTGTTATTACACCACAGTCTGGATCTACACCAGCTGAGGTCAACATATAAAATAATTAAGAAAATTTAAGTACTTGATCACTCGTCATATATATCCACCAAGACCATACAAAGACCAAACATCTTTTCTTGAATAGACAATGACATCGGGAAGTTAATTATCGCCTACAACAAAATAGATACAAAATAGTAAGGACAATTCTTTCTTTGAGTTAACCTCGATAACGCCAGCGAGTGAAGATAGAAGGGAGGGGGGAGTGTGTCGGTGTGGTACAGTGGTAGTGAATCAACGCGCTGGCCACTACATAAGACAGTTGTTTGAGCCCAGTGACAGAAAATGTTATAATGTAGAGTTGGCTCACTTACGGTGGTGGACAAATTAAAATGAAGTTCTATTCAATTCTGGTATTGCTTATAACCCAGTTACGTTCACGTTATACATAATGGCAATTTATAGATATGTACAAAGTAAAGGATAGATTCAAAGCCTGTATTTTACAGTGTTCTTAGTGATAGTCTCCCAGTTATTGAAAAATGAATAAATTATCACAGGTACGATGGCCGATTGAAATGCCAGATCAGATGCGGTAGCAGGTCAAAATACCAACAATACATTGCAACAGATAACCTAACAATCTGTGAGACGAACACTACACTTGCATCACTACGAAATTATGTTCAAAATTTGACTAAACTGAAGGAAGTAGTAGCGAGAAGTAACCTATACAGTGTGTGTTATAAGAGACATTTACCGACTTGGAATTGTTCAAGGCAGACATATACCATGTACACAACATATACTTGAAACATTATCTACCAAGCATTAAAACCTTTCTTAGGAAGGATTTATTGGGAGAGAATGGAAGTTTGAACCACCGACACCATAAGGACCACCGCCCACACACCTTGACGTTGTTCTTAGTCTAAAGGCATCAGTCTAAAACTACAACGCCATCCAAATCAGCTAACAAAAGGCAAAATTAAAGAAATACTGACATCTGTCTGTCTGGCTGTCTGTTTGGTTGTCTGTCTGTCTGTCTGGCTGTCTGCTTGGTTGTCTGTTTGGTTGTCTGTCTGTCTGTCTGTCTGTGTCTGGCTGTCTGTTTGGTTGTCTGTCTGGTTGTCTGTCTGTTTGGTTGTCTGTCTGTCTGTCTGGCTGTGTCGCTATGTATGTACAGCATGTGATTACGTGTGTGTGTGTGTGTATGTGTGCGCGCAGGTATAAGTACAGGGCTCTGCTTCTCTCACTAAAGGCTCAGATAAATGATGCCTGCAGTAAGGAAACATCAGTGGGCCTCACAGATAAGCTAACGTGGAGCTGCCGACGGGGTAAGAGCTACTCAGTGTCATACCTCGGCCAGCAACGACCTCCTCAGTGGAGACCAACTTCCTCAATATCACTCTGAAGATCGCCGGGTTGGGAGGAAGCACCCTTAAATAGAGTCTTGCTGTTGCCCTTCCAAAATTCAATGACAATATCCAAATAAGGTCTTAAATATGTCAAATTGGTAACGTTAAAGAGAGAAACCTTCACTAAATTGGGTCAGGAAACAGTTAATATCCAAAACCTGCAAACAGTAAACTTGTTGTGACAGTCAGTGAAGGTTGGTAATAGGCGGGATAGTTGAGAGGCACTGGGGCCACTTGCAGCACAGGATCACGCACTAACTGCCGAAGCAAATAATGGCAGCCTGACGATATCCCTGTGTGGACAGATTCACTAACATTGTCGTAACTTTGATGGCATCTTTTCCTTTATCTAGAGAAGCCACGCTGACCGCACGATTCACTAACCACTCGTACGGTGCCCGAATGGAAGTTAAGTTCAGTAAGCTACCGCCAGAGTGTGTTGCATTTGTTTTGATTCCTCGCTAGATCAATCAACGTGCCCGTAACAAACACTCTGAAGGAATATTAACCAATCACAAGTTATCCACGCTTGCTGATGAAGCATAAAATTACACGTGAGAATAATGGAGGGAAAAGTTTAAAAGAAAAGGCGGCTAATTTCTCTGATCAGAATTTCATTAATAATAATAATAATAATAATAATAATAATAATAATAATAATAGGATTAATGATAATAATAACAATAGCAATAATGCTAATAATAATAGTAATAATGATAAGAATATTACTATGACAATAATAATGTAATAATAATAATACAGCAATAATATTATAATGAAACTAATAACAATTACATTGAAATAATATTATTATTATTAGTAGTAGTATTTTGGAGCACACGTCACTTTATCTATAATTCTTGACGCAGTCAATTGGTTGAAGCCAGTAACATCGTCGGGGTGGTAGAGTGGTACCGCTCTTGCCTTCGCAATCGAGATGTCACGAGTTCGATTCCCGGGCCGGAGGAAGTTGTTTGGACATACTTCCTATCCCCCATTAGTCCCTGTTCACCTAGCAGTAAAGTAGGTTCCTGGTGTAAATCGAAAGTTGCGAATTCGTATTCAGGGACAAGTTGTTGGAGCTTCCAATAACTTGATGACATAAACCATTGACTCTTCAGGCTTCTACGCCCTTAACTCATGAGACATAAAGGCAAGCATGAACTTAGCATGCTTCCCTGTTGGGCGCTGTAAACGCTTCTGCGCTTCACCTTACACAAGGATGTAGGGGAGTGCCCAATAAATAATAAAAAAAAAAAATAAAAAAAATAACATCGTCAACTGTACTCGAGAAACTACCACTTGCGAAAATCCTCAAAGCTATCAACAGACATATGCGTTGGGAGTCTTGGGATTGCATGAGCCGACCTTGCCACTCGACCAATATCTAGCCGTAGTATATCCCTACGTGGAAATCTGTAGTACCGTAGCAGTAGGTGGTCATCAATTTTTAATGTGTCCAAAGGATCCCTAAACACCCTTTCCCTACAGAATGCTCGGCCATGAGTTAAAGCAATCATTAGTTGCATCTTCACAGCTTCACTCTCACTAGTGACGCTTGAAGTACTGTCCGTCTAGCAGCTGTGTGTTTTGGTATGGGAGCTTACGAGTGTTTGGGGGACACCGTAATATTTGCTATACGATAATTTCGGTTCCGGTCATCGTAAACTGTGAGTGACTCACCCGCTCAGCCTTAAGAGTGGCCGAAGGGACAAAAAGTCATCGAGGGCACTGTATTAAGTAGCCGTGGGAGACATGGTAGATTGTTACAAGTTATTGGAGTCAGTAGAGCAAGAGTGGAGGTTGTCACACTCACGAAGCACGAGATAAAAGGATCACATGAAGATCAGCCCCACCTTATTTCACCTAAAGATTAACCAGTTTAACCTAACTTTACCTAATCTAACCTGTCCTGACCTGATTTACCCAAATTACGAGTGAGCGTTTAATAGTTGGTTGCGGATTCGTAGCGTGAACGCCTTTTGTTTGTGACGTCATTTCCGCCCACCTCAGCTCGCTTAGTTTTACCTCTCAAGAGCCGGGTGATGGCAGTATTGGGCTGGCAGTCATAAGTTACGTATATCCTTTCGTATTGTATAGTATATTTCTAGTGGTATAAGGTGTGAACTTTGCTCGACTTTTAGAACACCAAGTATTATATGTGAGATTGCTGTTAGTCATATTTTAGAATTCCACCCTGACCTAATCTAACCTAACGTACTTTAACCTGAACTATGTGACTTCGTCAAAGCTAACTTAGTCTAACCTATCCCACCAAACAGTGTTAAGGTGTTATCATCAGGTGAAATGAGCCAAGGTGTGAGGCGAATCTTCCAGTGATCAGAGTTAAACCACCATAACCAACATAACCCCTTCCAAGTTAAGGCTCACAGGTAGTTTATGCCTTTGTCCTCATTAACAAGACAGAGTTACCAAAAGTGATGATAAATGTTTGGATATTAAACCACTAGTGTACGATAGGGGAAAACTCAGCCATATTAAGGACTAGAGTGTTTCTCGACAATGGCTGATCAATGTACTGTATATGCTTCACTGTCTTTGATTCGGGAGACATGAAGCTTCGATTGACTTTACAAAGCTTTTTTTCCAAGATTGATCCTACATCAACACTATGAGCGATAACAATCAACTGACGCCGGTAACCACAAGTATATGTTTATAGTTCTCGCACCATGTTTCATATTGTTTCGTATGGCAGGGTGGTCTATATTTTAATGACCTCACCTGCTCTGAGTGTATGAGACGTTCCAGTGAGAGAAATAGACAAATGACTAAAGTAAAAAAACGTCAGAAATCTCAGTTAATAGTTTAAAGGGAAATTTGAAGATCATAATGGTATAAGAACACAAGTAGATACAATACAAATCTAACGTTTGGTGCAGATTATTAGTCGTAAGGTGTGAGCTGCAGCGGTCCTGACTATGAGAACTGAGAAGGATTCAATGTAAAGATAAAGGATCATTTATTTACTCAAAAACCCTAAATAATTATAGTATTTTAGGACGTACAATAAACAGGAACCTAAGAATCAGTAGGAATAAAGTTTGATCAGTACGATGATCGGACTTTAGTTACGTCCTAAAAGAATGATACTGTACTTGAAGATTCCTCCTGGAACCACACGACAGAGAGACCTCTACAACAACTGACAAGTCCTTCTTCTAACTCGGAAATCCACCAGTTGTTGATATAACATGTACAGAACCACGTCCTATGGGTAATGTACACACCTGACTCCTGGTACCAGTAACCCATAGCTGGGATGGCGGCACACCTGACTACTGGTGCCACTAACTCACAGCCAGGAGGACGACACACTTGACTACTGGTGCCACTAACCCACTGCCAGGAGGGCGACAAACATGACCAGTAGTTCCACCCACCCTGGCATGGATTGTGACCACGAGTGAGGTGGGAAGAGCGAGCATGACTCAGTAGGTAGGTCAGGTAAGTTGAAATTATGAGTATAAATAGCAAGTGCAGATCAACCAGGTTCAAGCTAGTCGGGTACAGCCTTGGTCAGCTATAACTAGGAATAAAATTTTTATTCAGTTTCCACATAATTATCTAAGAGAATATTAAGTATAAGATTTTTACATTCAGTTACACAGAACACCTTGCTTGAGAACACTTACACTGAGTCCTATTGTTTGCCCTGATTACTGAGGTTCTACTCTGATTCTTACGTTATGAGAAAAAATTAAAATACAAAATCGATGAACAATTTAGCTTTACTCTAGAGCTATTCTGAGTAAGTTTCAGCAACAATTGATTCCAAACATTCTTGTTACTTACAGTGCGTCGCCCGAGACTGAATATTCATGGACCGACAGCATAAGAATACATCGGAACCGACAGCATAAGAATACATGGGACCCGACAGCATGTGAATACACCAGCGGAAGAACCAACTTCCTGCAGCAAGTAGCGTGACGCTCGGGGCAAAATAACGTAAGGACGACAAATTTTCCCACGATGTACTAAAATAAAATTACAGTTACCTAAGATTTAAAATACTGAAGTAAATCCCCAACACCTACCTAGATAGTGATGAAATATGGTTATCTATAAACTTTCAGGACATCTTTATTTATCAACCTTTGTGCGTGTGTGTGTGTGCATCAGGCATGGGTCAATTAACTTTTAAAATGCTGGTTAACTTAATCAAAATTTTATAAAACTAATCGAATAATTCCATATAAAAAATAACAAGTATGTAATATAAAACACAGGGCCCTAGCGCCCAGTGAGTGAGCACCCATACCATTGGCTGTCCTGTACAGTACACGTTTGTGCTCGTAGCTAACCGGGAGCGGCACTGCCACTGCCTCTCAGTTACTTCGTTGTCGGTGCAGGCATGGGGCAATTAATTTAATTGTTAACTTTTCCAAGTTAACGGGGCCCCCTAGGCCCCGTTGTGGGTCGTTCGACCTGTGCCCGGGTGGGCTAATTCCCGTAAAAAAAAAAAAGTTAAACTTGAAAGTTAATCGCCCCAGGCCTGGTGTGTGTGTGTGTGTGGTTGGTGTGTGTGTGTGTGTGGTTGGTGTGTGTGTGTGTGTGTGTGTGTGGTGTGTGTGTGTGTGTGTGGTGTGGTGTGGTGTGTGGTGTGGTGTGTGTGTGTGTGGTGTGTGTGTGTGTGTGTGGTGTGTGTGTGTGTGTGGTGTGTGTGTGTGTGTGGTGTGTGGTGTGTGTGTGTGTGTAAGCCGCAAACGAAATAAGGTAATTGGTTTCAGCTTCCGACGCCTTAGTGAGGTTTTGTCGGCCACTGTTACTCACTGTTTGTTACACTGTGATGACCTCCATACACACCACCTCCCCCTGGAGACCACAGGGATACATGACCATAGGAAAATTGGTCTATGGTCCAGTGATTAAGGTTCATGACGAAGAGGAGAAAATCTGTACCAAATAGTTAGGAACAAAATTAATTCTCTCCATGACCTCAAAGAGCGCATCTCATCAGTTCTGGCAGTGTTGCACCAGTCCACCAAGAGCACAACAATATAACTCATGAAACAACAGTGGCAGTCTGGCATTACAGAGGAAGAAAACTTGTGTATCGATTACAACTATCCATTATCCATATCCATTATCCAAGGGTCTGGTGGCCAGATCCAAGAACAGACCGACAGATGGTAAAGTTCACTGGACCTAACATACTGTAGAGGTGGTCTGACACAACCCAACTTATTCACCACATTACACACACTTTATGGCGAAATACGTTACTTTGGTATTAAGTGACGAAAAGGTTTTAATGACACCATAATACTGATGACACACGTAAGTTTAACACTGCCACTAAGAACTATCCTAGCAGAGAAGTGATCCTGTAGGTCCTTCAAACATTCCCTTGTCGTCACCTCTCCCTCCCTAGCGATATATTTCACTTATCACCTTTTAAGAAAGTTCTCTCCTCATCAAAGTAAACCCTTTTGTCTTATTCCTAAACGTTCTCTTTAATATAGTAAATTTTTCCCCACATCCCACCATCTTGCTGAAGGTCTCTGCATTAAGGTAAACATTCTAGTGGAAGTCCTCAGGTAAACAAAGACTCTTCTTAAGACCTCGAGTAGCGACTGCACCGTCTCCCTCCCTCCTTTAATGTGTATTATTCTCTTTCTTCCCACAATACTCCTCATAGGTCCTCCTCTTCCTCCTCCTTCTCTTTTTCATCATCCTCCTCTTTCTCATCCCCTTCCTTCTCTTTCTCTCTCTCCTTCTCTTTCTCTCCCTCCTCCTTTTCTTTATATTTCTCCTCCCCCTTCTCTTTCACCTCCCCCTTCTCTTTCTTCCCCTCCTTCTCTTTCTCCCCTCCTTCTTTCTCCCCCTCCTCCTCTTTCTCCTTCTCCGCTTCTTTCTCCTCCTCCTCCATCACCTCCTTCACTATCTCTTCCTCTTCTCTCTCCTCCGCCTCTTTCTCCTCCTCCTCTTTATCCTCCTCCTCCTCTCCATCCTCCCCCCTTCCGCCTCTCTTAACTCTCCCGTCATAACCTAACCAAGTCCATATTCTAAGTTTTTTGTTGCCTGTGTGTCAGTATCCACCTGTGCCGAGCTCCTGGATGCAGCACAAAAAGTTACTCACAATTATATATATGTTAAATAATTTCGAACAAGATGTCACTCACAAGTCAGTCTCAATAAATAATAAGATAAATTAATGTTTTCGTGTAGATTATTTTTCATCCCTGAGAGAGAGAGAGAGAGAGAGAGAGAGAGAGTTATAATCAACACTTGTTCCCGCATCGAAAACCTTTCATACGTGAGACAAGATATAACCAAAATAAAAAGGAGTTTATCTTCTTTTATTACAACTCAAAAGGTCGCCACTATCGGTTCTTAGCATGGGGGAGAGTGAAGGAGGGTCGGAGGAGAGTGAAGGAGGGTCGGAGGAGAGTGAAAGAGGGTCGGGGAGAGTGAAGGGGTGACGGGGAGAGCGAAGGAGGGTCGGGGGAGAGCGAAGGAGGGTCGGGGGAGAGTGAAGGAGGGTCGGAGGAGAGTGAAAGAGGGTCGGAGGAGAGTGAAGGAGGGTCGGAGGAGAGTGAAGGAGGGTCGGAGGAGAGTGAAGGAGGGTCGGAGGAGAGTGAAGGAGGGACGAAGGAGAGTGAAGGAGGGTCAGAGGAGAGTGAAGGAGGGTCGGAAAGAAGTGAAGGAGGGTCGGAGGAGAGTGAAGGAGGGTCGGAGGAGAGTGAAGGAGGGTCGGAGGAGAGTGATGGAGGGTCGGAGGAGAGTGATGGAGGGTCGGAGGAGAGTGATGGAGGGTCGGAGGAGAGTGAAGGAGGGTCGGGGGAGAGAGAAAGAGGATCAGTGGAGTGTGAAGGAGGGTCGGAGGAGAGTGAAGGAGGGTCGGAGCAGAGTGAAGGAGGGTCGGAGGAGAGTGAAGGAGGGTCGGAGGAGAGTGAAGGAGGGTCGGAGGAGAGTGATGGAGGGTCGGAGGAGAGTGAAGGAGGGTCGGAGAGAAGTGAAGGAGGGTCGGAGAGAAGTGAAGGAGGGTCGGGGGAGAGAGAAAGAGGGTCGGAGGAGAGTAAAGGAGGTTCGGAGGAGAGTAAAGGAGGGTCGGAGAGAAGTGAAGGAGGGTCGGAGAGAAGTGAAGGAGGGTCGGAGGAGAGTGAAGGAGGGTCGGAGGAGAGTGAAGGAGGGTCGGAGGAGAGTGAAGGAGGGTCGGAGGAGAGTGAAGGAGGGTCGGAGGAGAGTGAAGGAGGGTCGGAAGAGAGTAAACGAGGGTCGGAGGAGAGTGAAGGAGGGTCGGAGAGAAGTGAAGGAGGGTCGGAGAGAAGTGAAGGAGGGTCGGAGAGAAGTGAAGGAGGGTCGGAGGAGAGTGAAGGAGGGTCGGAGGAGAGTGAAGGAGGGTCGGAGGAGAGTGAAGGAGGGTCGGAGGAGAGTGAAGGAGGGTCGGAGGAGAGTAAAGGAGGGTCGGAGGAGAGTGAAGGAGGGTCGGAGGAGAGTGAAGGAGGGTCGGAGGAGAGTGAAGGAGGGTCGGAAGAGAGTAAACGAGGGTCGGAGGAGAGTGAAGGAGGGTCGGAGGAGAGTGAAGGAGGGTCGGAGGAGAGTGAAGGAGGGTCGGAGGAGAGTGAAGGAGGGTCGGAAGAGAGTAAACGAGGGTCGGAGGAGAGTGAAGGAGGGTCGGAGAGAAGTGAAGGAGGGTCGGAGAGAAGTGAAGGAGGGTCGGAGAGAAGTGAAGGAGGGTCGGAGGAGAGTGAAGGAGGGTCGGAGGAGAGTGAAGGAGGGTCGGAGGAGAGTGAAGGAGGGTCGGAGGAGAGTGAAGGAGGGTCGGAGGAGAGTGAAGGAGGGTCGGAGGAGAGTGAAGGAGGGTCGGAGGAGAGTGAAGGAGGGTCGGAGGAGAGTGAAGGAGGGTCGGAGGAGAGTGAAGGAGGGTCGGAGAGAAGGGAAGGAGGGTCGGAGGAGAGTGAAGGAGGGTCGGAGAGAAGGGAAGGAGGGTCGGAGGAGAGTGAAGGAGGGTCGGAGAGAAGGGAAGGAGGGTCGGAGGAGATTGAAGGAGGGTCGGAGGGGAGTAAAGGAGGTTCGGAGGAGAGTAAAGGAGGGTATGAGGAGAGTGAAGGAGGGTCAGAGTAGAGTGAAGGAATGTCGGAGGTGAATCGGCTGCTTGTCCAATTAACCAGTCCGTTCACACATATTTATATGGGTTTTAAGTAACGAAACCCAAACGGTAGTTCCTTTGTTTTATTATAAGAGGTTGTATATATAATTCCTGAGTGTATATCAACCGTAAGTCTCACTGTCTAGGAGTGAATGAGAAGGGGACGGCGTTTATGTATGATAAACGTTAGGTCACGTCCTTACGATATGAGTTGAGGTGAGCTACTGAAGCTTGGGGGCATCGCAGTGCGTGCTTACAGGAATGCTGAGCTATGGGTCTCGCCCTCTTGGGTAAGTTGCCCGCTCACGTGTCCATCTCATGTCTTACTCATAGACAGTGGAAAGTTACAGGGTGGTGAATCTGAATATAATATCAGATGTATTGACCCATTTATATAATACGTTCTGTTGATGAGACAGGGGCCTATTACATCGCTCGGTCACCTACCAGCCGAGCTCCGTGAGGCCTAAATAACTCACAGAGTACAGTACATCCTAGACAACCCTAACCATGTTATAAACAGATATGTAGACACGAAGCTGGGGAAATTACTGTAGGGGTATTCTCTACTACAGGGGACCTAGACTTTTGTGTCGTACGGGTTAGTATGTTATGAACAATGTTGAATTTGGATGATACTGCCCGGTAATAACAGAACAGGAACATTATTGTCAGAATTAACAGAATAGAGGGAATCATAAGACTTGGTAGTGCAAATTCCCGTGACAGATAAAATGGCAAGTTATTATTCAAATCAGCAAAATGTGTCTCGTTCAAGAAAGCTAACACTTTTAATTTCTCTGATACTATTTGAATATCCTTGATAGTGAAATTCATTATAGGAAGTGGAATTAAAGCAGACACTCCCAGGTACACACTCTGACACTCCCAGGTACACCTCTGACACTCCCTGGTACTCCTCTGACACTCCCAGGTACACCTCAGACACTCCCAGGTACACGTTCTGACACTCCCAGGTACACCTCTGACACTCCCAGGTACACCTCTGACACTCCGTGGTACTCCTCTGACACTCCCAGGTGCACCTCAGACACTCCCAGGTGCACCTCTGACACTCCCAGGCACACCAATGACACTCCCAGGAACACCTCAGACACTCCCAGGTACACCTTCGACACTCCCAGGTACACCTCTGACACTCCCAGGTACACCACTGACACTCCCAGGTACACCGCTGACACTCCCAGGTACACCGCTGACACTCCCAAGTACACTTCTGACACTCCCAGGTACACCCTGATACTCCCACGTACACCGCTGACACTCCCAGGTACACCTCTGACACTCCCAGGTACACCTCTGACACTCCCAGATACACCTCCGATACTCCCAGGTACACCTCTGGCTCTCCCAGGTACACCTCAGACACTCCCAGGTACACCTCTGACACTCCCAGGTACACCTCCGACACTCCCAGGTACACCTCTGACACTCCCAAGTACAGATCAGACACTCCCAGGTATACCTCAGACACTCCAAGGTACACACTCTGACACTCCCAGGTACACCTCTGACACTCCCAGGTACACCTCTGACACTCCCAGGTACACCTCTGACACTCTCAGGTACACCTCTGACACTCCCAGGTACTCCTCTAACACTCCCAGGTACACCTCAGACACTCCCAGGTGCACCTCAGACACTCCCAGGTGCACCTCTGACACTCCCAGGCACACCAATGACACTCCCAGGTACACCTCAGACACTCCCAGGTACACCTTCGACACTCCCAGGTACACCTCTGACACTCCCAGGTACTCCTCTGACACTCCCAGGTACACAACTGACACTCCCAGGTACACAACTGACACTCCCAGGTACACCTCTGACACTCCCAGGTACTCCTCTGACACTCCCTGGTACACTCTGACACTCGCAGGTACACCTCTGACACTCCCAGGAACACCTCAGACACTCCCAGGAACACCTCTGACGCTCCCAGGTACTCCTCTGACACTCCCAGGTACACCTCTGACACTCCCAAGTACTGATCAGACACTCCCAGGTATACCTCAGACACACCCAGGTACACACTCTGACACACCCAGGTACACCTCTGACACTCCATGGTACTCCTCTAACACTCCCAGGTACACCTCTAACACTCCCAGGTACACCTCAGACACCCCCAGGTACACCCCTGACACTCCCAGGTACACCTCTGACACTCCCAGGTACTCCTCTAACACTC